>MU771962.1:32101-51205 GCA_026770625.1 Nicotiana glauca
GGTCCTAGGTTTATACATTACATGGATCATTCGCACAACACTAGTACCCAATTGTACGCATAGTATTATCGTGTGATCATCATCTCCATGCCTACCCTTCCCACCCCGTTAAGGTATTAAAGCACAGAATGGTATCGTTACTTATTGCATGTTATTACCTATCCCAATCCTATTAGTCCCGGAGACAAAATGGACTACAAATCCTAAAGGGAAAGGGATTTAGGGCTTTAGAAGTTTCAAAGGATAAAATGGTAAGGCATCAACCAAAACAAGTAATTGCAAATAGAGGGAAACAGACAAGCAAACAAAGATCAAATATGCCTCCATAAACCATCAAAAATCACAGAGTTTAGCATGTCTCACACGTATTGATTTTGGTCTTAATTAAATAAAGCGACGAGCAGACTGGTTCAACGCATATTTTTAGGCTAAAAGTCTACATTAGGCTTACTCGAATGCAGTTGACTAAAACCGATCTAATTGAGCATCTAAGTGTTGGTTAAAGCTAGACGTGTTATATACTGATTTTAGAAAAGAAGATGCAGACTAAAAGGAGTTACCAATTTTAACAGGGACATTACGAGTTTAACAGTTAATATTACCTCTATTCAGATTTGAAATTTCCTATAGGCATGCTTTCTATCGCTTTCTTATTTGGATAACCCTTTTTTAGACATTAACAAAAGTCCTATGAACATGGTATCTATATGCAACTTTTATTATTGAACCTATGAACTGTTTGCCTAGTGGTGTTTATAAATGTAGACTGCAATAGTTTATAGACCATATTTTATATGAATTTAGAAGTTGACCTATAGGCAGGATATCTATGCGCGGAGATGCAGGAATTATGAATGAATCCTTTAGGTATGATTTCTAGATGTATTTGACGGAATTAAGAGTTACCCTATAAGCATGATTTCTAGGTGTATTGGCAGGAATTAAGAGTTACCATATAAGTATGATTTCTAGGTGTATTTGCAGAAATTGAAAGTTAACCTATAGGCATGATTTCTAGGTGTGAAATTGCAGAAATCATAACAAAGTCCTATAGGCAGGATTTCTACCCTTGATGCATAAAAATTAAATACCATCCCCTCTTTTACTAAGTTCCCCGAGTTTTATACAAGTTATTACAGCCCAAAAGAAATAAACTGGAATTAAAAATACATCAGAAACCCTCAGTTACATCCGAGCAGCCTAATCCAGACTTGAGGCCTAATAATATGAGATTGAGCAACTTCCGAGATCCATATTTCCCAGCCTTCTCTCATCTAGGGTGTTTCAGAGATCCAAGGGATTTCAGGAACCCCAGGCAGTGCATACACCCAAGATGTTGAACAGAAATTGAGTTGTGCAGTGTGGAAGGGCCAGCCCTTTTGTGTCCAAGTTCAGAGGGAGCTCCAGGGTCCCAATGTAAGGCTCACACAATAGGGGCAGAACTTAAGTTCTAAGAATGAGGTGTAAGTGCAAAAGAAGGGATAAGGGCTACCCAGGCAGGCTGGTGGTCATGCCCAGCCACAAAATAGACTAGCGCACCCCCTGACCAAACCTATTGATCAAATATTTAGGGAGTAAAGACCTACTGGAGGTCAAGCCATGGCCTGAACAATAATCAGAAATACTAGCAGGCCAAAGCTGTTACTCAGCACATGCAATGAGGGAATGGGGATGGGAAATTGACAAGCTTAGGGCCCCAAAGGCCCCAGTTCATATCCATGGACAATGATTTCAGACATTGCCATGTTTCTAAACCATAAATTAAAGCATATAAAGGGGATATGAGGGTTTGGTATTCATAAAGTATCAAATAAAGAACCAACAACTGACAGGATGTACACATAAATTAAACATTAAATTACAAGGGAAAGGGACATGTTACAACATGCTAGAAACACATGTTAACCAAACAAAACATGATCAGAAGTAGACAGGAATGAAACATGTTGTTGATGAAGCTTGAAAATTAACTAGAAAATGCCAGTAGAGAAGCAAAAGTGCAGAAGAAAGTAGAGCAAACAAAAGTCCACAGCCAAGCAACAGCACAAGTAGCAGAAAAGAGAGAGAGTTTTTTTTTTAAGTGTAAGAGAGTATTTTGAACTCACATTGTTTTCTGTTTTCCTGTGTTCAAAGGAAAGGGAGGAGAGTATTTATAGCTTTTTGAAAACGAGTAGAGTAAGGTAATAAGTACAAATCCAACAAAAATATGGGCATGATCACAAATCAGAATAAATTAGCATAAGACTCCCTTTTAATCAGGGGATTCTTATTCAAACGGATACTAACAGGATCCAAATAAGGAAAGGAGAATCAATCTTGTAAGCAGAATGGTTGTTGCCATAAAAGAAACAGTAAAGTCGTACAATAGGCAATTAAGTCTAAGTACAGGATTTGAAGTTATTTTTGGAAAGATTTAGTGAGGCCAATCAAAGGAAAGCGAATCAATTAACCTTTGACAGGAGAGTAAAAATCAGAATTTCACGAAAGGAAAAGTTTTGAAATCAATTACGAGTTTGAAAAAAATCAATCACAGAAGGAACTCAGTATATAAATGAATGCACAAGTAATAGAGAAACGAAGCCAAGCTATGGAAAAAGAACAACATATAGTAGTAGCTCAAAAGAAAACACTCGAAGCATGATAGTCAGGTTTCAGTGTTTAACAATAGAGGAGAAGATCAGAAGCATGCAAAGAGTTGAGTGAAAACCATACGAGTTGCACAAACAATTTCAAAGAAATCGAAATTCCCCAAAGAAACTAAGGTTTTCGAAAATCAATCGAGTTTAGAGGAGATAAGCAGATAAACAAATAAACAGATTCAGAATCTCGGATAAGCCTAAAAAATTAGGGCTTTCACTATGCTAACTCAGGTAGAGAAGAAGAGTAAATCAAGCGAATATTAACAAACAGAAACTCAAACAAAATCCCCAAAATTAGGGTTTTCAACATGCTAACTCAGATAAAAATAAGGTAAATCAAACGAATATTACCAAACAGACTAAAAAACTTAAACAAAATCTCAAAAATTAGGGTTTTCAACATGCTAACTCAGATAGAAAACAACACAAACAAAATACAGTAAAACATGTTGAGAATCGGAGAAAAGATTTGAAATAACTTGACATGAAACCCTAGTTGAAGAATAAAGAGTTTCTGAAAGCAAAAATTAAAGAAACTTCAAGAAAAATGCATAGAAGGTTCGCACACACATAGATCCGGAGCAGATCTAAAAATAAATTGAAGGAACCTCAGAGATTAAGGTTTCATAAGAAACCCAGGTGATGAGAAAGGCTTTGGAAACCATCGATCTGAGCAGGAAAGTCGAAGGTCGAACTCGAATAGCCATGATTGGCCGGACAAAGGTTGAAGACGACCGGAGAACAATCATCGATCCAAGGCTTGGTCGAAACCCTTCAAGACTGGTCATAGGACCTTAGAAACGAGCACGCCGAAGCCATGAGAGGCTAGTATATACCTCCGATGAGGCTGAGAAGCCATAGATTAGGGTTTTAGTGAGAGGCGGTGGCTAGGGTTTGAGGTGAATTGAGAGAGAGTTGAGAGAGGAGGGGATTCAGAGGCGGCGGTCGAGAAAAAATGAGATAGGGTTTAGGTCGTTTCAAATTAAAAAAGGAAAGGGGAGGTCTGGGCCGTTGATCAAAATGATCAACGGATCAGATTAGAAGAAAACAGATGGGTTTGGAATGGGTACTGGATCGGGTTAGGACGAAATTGGGCTGGGGTGATTTGGGCTCAATTTTGGGGCTAAATTGGGTTGCCAATTTGGCTATAATTGAAATGTTATTGGGGCTAGGTCGTAAATAGCCAATTTTCCTTTTAAATTTTTTATAAAATAGTAATACGATTTTTAAAAAGCAAATTAAGAGTACTGGGTAAATGAATCTTATATAAATATTAATTAAAAAATGCTGGGACTAATTTTATAAACATAAAATGCCATAAATTACAAAATAGGCTATAATTGCAACAATATGCAACTTAGCTTTAAAATACCAAATGAACTTGTAAAAAATATGCGAAAATTACTTAATTATATTTTGGTGTAAATATGAGAATAGAATAAATTATTCACCAAGAATGATAACTTTGGGAATAAATATTGGATTTTGTTGTATTAAAATAGGCAATAAATTGGTTTAAAAGTCATTTAAAAAATGCCAAAATTCTTGGGTGTGCTTATATATGCACCAATATGTTATTTTGTAATTATTTTGGGTATAAAAATACTTAGGGAAAAATTGGGTATCAACAACTGGACAAAGTTCGGAATTTGGAAATCTTGTCATTTTCCCTCACTACCCTAGATGTCAACTTCCCGAACACTCAAAATCCTAGAACACCACAAAACATCCCGAAGCCACAAAACCAACCCACTCCCCATCACCATTGCAACACATGCCACACTTCAAGCAACACCCCACTGCTCATCCCTGGACCACTAAACCCCACAAATGATCTTCACCACAACACCCCCATCTATGTGGAAACCATTCCACACCCCATTAAACCCGCCTCGAGCACGCCCGAGTCTGATGACAAAGACTCTCTTATCAAGAATCTGGCCGCAGAACATAAGAAGCTGACTAGCCGAGTTCAGGGTGTTGAAGGAAGCAAGGGGATCGAGGGAATAGATTACGAATATCTTTGCATTCAACCAGATGTCTAACTACCCGAAGGGTACAAACCTCCCAAGCTTGAGATGTTCGATGGCACCGAGGATCCCAGAGTTCATTTAAGGACATACTGCGACAAACTAGTCGGAGTAGGAAAAGATGAAAAGGTTCGCATGAAACTCTTTATGAGGAGTCTGAAAGGGGATGCTCTATCTTGGTACATTAGCCAAGACCCGAAGAAGTGGTCGAACTGGGTAAGTATGGCGTCCGATTTCATGGACAGGATCAGATTCAATACGGAGAATGCACCAGATGTGTTCTACATTCAGAACTTGAAAAAGAAACCCACAGAGACATTTCACGAGTATGCTACTCGTTAGAGATCAGAAGCCGCTAAGGTCAGGATTTAGAAGAGGAACAAATGAATAGGTTTTTCGTTCGGGCCCAAGACCCACAATACTACAAGAGGTTGATGTTGATTGAAGGCTAGAAATTTTCTGACATCATCAAGCTTGGGGAGAGGATTAAAGAAGGTATTAAAAGTGGTATGGTCACTAACTTTGAAGCATTATAGGCTACCAACAAGGATCTACAGTCTTGTGGCACATCCAAGAAAAGGGATGTGAGTGTCATAATGGTTGCACAGAGAATTAAATCCCCAATCAAATACCAAACCTACCCATTACCTCCACTCACATATCAGCCTACCCCAAATTACCAAGCACCCTCGCCCTCTTACCAAGCTCCACCACCTACTTACCAATCATCCCCACCTCCCGCATATCAGCCTACTTCACCCAAATACCCCCAACCCGTACACGTCTACCATGCCTACAATACCCAACAAGCTCACTATTAATCACCCCGCCAAAATTTCGACCGCAGACCTCCCAAACAATACACTGCCATTGCCGAACCAATCGACCAGCTGTATGAAAGGCTCAAAGCTGCTGGTTACATCACCCCTATCCCTGCTATAACTCTAGAAAATCCTTCCCAATGGATCAACCCAAACAAAACTTGTGTATACCATTCCGGCATGAAGGGGCATACCATTTATGAGTGCCGCTATCTGAAGGATAAGATTCAGGCTTGGATTGATAATAAGATCATCGTGGAAAAGGAGCCTGCTCCTAATGTTTGCAACAAACCTCTATCAGACCACACGGGTGGAGGTGTTCACATGATTGAGATAAAAGATGATTAGGACCCCAAAGGATCGATCGGATTGATCGCTGAAGGTGACGAGTCAAAGAAATCAACAGTCACACTTAATCCGATTGCAGTCTAGATCCATCTTTCTAGAGACGATGAAGTGAACATATCCATACCACTTGAGTTTGAAGCACCTTCTTCTGCAAAGATGACAGGACCGATTAAGGTTGAATTTGGGTCCCCAAAGGCACCTACGCCATTTGATGTTGTTGTGTTACCTCCCAAAGCAAGGTTACCCATCCCAGTGACAATGTCAGCCATAGAGCCATTCCATACGAAGACCATCCCCTGGGATTACACAGCCAAGGCAAGGAGAAAAGGAAAATCCAAAACCGGAGAAGTAGTTGCGGTGCAGGGTATGACAAGAACCGGCAGGGTTTATACACCGGAACATTTAGCTAAATCAAATAAGTAGGCATCTGGACTGCCTATGAAACTGGGCCCGATGATCTCAGGAGGAAGATACAAGAAAAGGAGTACTCCGTCATTGATCAACTAAATAAAACACCGGCACAGATCTCCATCCTAGCTCTACTGCAAAGCTCCGATGCACATAAGAATGCCTTTTTAAAGATACTGAGTAAGGCATATATACCCAACAACATAACTGGAGGAGAAGTGGTAAACATGGTAGGGCACGTATTGGAGAGTCACAAAATCATTTTCCACGAAGATGAGCTACTGCCGGAAGATCTAAGCCACAACAAAGCATTGCACATCACTGCACAGTGTGAGGATTATTTCATCACTAGGATTCTAATTGACGGAGGGTCCAGCCTCAATATTTGTCCATTGGTAACTCTCAAAACATTGGGGAAGATCTTGCATGAGATCAAGGATGGAGCCATCAATGTCAAAGCTTTCGATGGATCCCAAAGGTCAACTATTGGGGAAATTAGTTTGTGTCTACAAATGGGACCGACCAGGTTCGACGTTGACTTTCAAGTGATAGACTTCCTAGCATCTTACAACTTGATATTGGGATGGACCTGGATCCATGCCGCTGGAGCTGTAGCATCAACATTACACTAGGCTGTGAAGTTTGACTGGAAGCACCAAGAGGTGATTATTCATGGCGACGGTAGAAATCCCATATACAGTCGCCAGACGATCCCGGTAATCGGAGGAAGAAGGAAGGTAGGTGGAGAAACCTACCATCACACTGAGCGAGTCAATGCCGTGGAAAAGGATAAATGGTGGGATAACAAAATTTAAAGTATACTGAATTGGTATGGATAAGAACCTAGCAAGGGACTCGGCAAGGACCTCCAAGGGATCACCAAACCCATCAAGTTGAAGAAACATGGTTCCACATTGGGTTTGAGATATGAATACACTTGGGAGGAGTTCAACAACTGGTCGCCACCATGGCGCAGTACCTACTACCCACTGGAGCATCCGATACCTTGCCTAGAGCAGACTTTCCAGCCAGCCGATGTCATATATGGGTCGGAAGAAGAGGAAGCACTAGCGGCAATGAGGAATTTGTTCTTGGAAGATGATAATATGGACTGTTGTGTCATTTTTGAAAAGGAAGGAGATGAAGGCCCTTGCATACAAGCCGTAAGCCGAGGATCATGCCTCAATAATTGGCCCATCAGAACCACCAGGGCCCGAAAAGCTTCAGGGTAGCAAGGCTGAACAAAGCACCATGCATCATCTTTATTTTTCACTAGTTGACTTTCTTTCCGCATTTTAATTTCGAAATAAGAGCTCCAATGTTCAAAATGATTATGAAATTTATCAAAGCATTTCAGTTTCTTATAAATCTGGCTCTTATTACCTTTTTACTTTATTTACACAACATTACTATTACTTATCTTGATGAACCAACGATTGTGACCTGCAATAAGACAACGCAACAAACAGATATAGACTCAGAAGAGGATGGTATACCAGAAGAGGTTGTTAAAGAGGTTGAGGATTTTAAGAATAGACCTAAGTCCAACTTGGACGAGATTGAGGTTGTTAACTTGGGAAATACAGAGAATGTCAAAGAAATGCGCACCAGTGTTCATCTGTTGCCATCAGAGAAGGAAGAGTACACGGAATTCCTAAGGGAATATGAGGACATATTCGCCTGGTCGTATGATGATATGATCGGTCTCAGTACATATATTATGGCTCACAAACTACCAACTGATCCTACATGCCCCCTAGTAAAGCAGAAGCTCAGAAAGTTCAAGCCTGACATGAGTTTGAAAATAAAGGAAGAAGTCACCAAGCAAGTCAAAGCCAAGGTTCTCAGGGTAGTAGAGTATCCAACATGGTTAGCCAATATCGTGCCAGTACTGAAGAAGGGCGGGAAGGTTAGAGTCTGTGTCGACTATCGGGATCTCAAACCTGGCTAGTCCGAAAGATGAATTCCCCTACCAAACATACACATTTTAATTGACAATTACGCCAAGCATGAACTGCAGTCATTCGTTATTTCTTTTACTGGGTATCATCAGATATGGATGGACGAGGAATACGCAGAGAAAACGGCTTTCATTACGCCATTGGGGATGTGTTGTTACAAGATGATGTCGTTTGGGTTAAAGAATGCTGGGGCAACCTACATGAGGGCCATGACTACTATTTTGCATGACATGATACACACAGAGATCGAGGTGTATGCAGATGACGTCATCATCAAATCCAAGAGAGCCACTAACCACATGGAAGATTTGAGGAAGTTTTTCAACAGACTGAGAAGGTACAATCTGAAACTAAATCCCACCAAGTGTGTATTCGGG
This sequence comes from Nicotiana glauca, assembly GCA_026770625.1. NCBI lineage: Eukaryota > Viridiplantae > Streptophyta > Magnoliopsida > Solanales > Solanaceae > Nicotiana > Nicotiana glauca. Next base: position 40,686 of record MU771962.1, read on the forward strand.
GTTCCTGCCGAAAAACTACTTGGGTTCATCGTAAGTCACCGAGGAATAGAGCTGGATCCATCAAAGGTTAAGGCCATTCAAGAATTGCCACCGCCAAAGAATAAGAAGGACGTGATGAGTTTCCTAGGGAGACTCAACTACATCAGCCGGTTCACAGCTCAGTCCACTATCATTTGTGAGCCAATCTTTAAGATGTTAAAGAAAGAAGCCGCTACCAAATGGACTGATGACTGTCAGAAAGCCTTCGATATAATTAAGGAATACCTGTCAACATCGCCAGTTTTGGTTCCGCCCGAACCAGGTAGACCTCTATTACTCTACCTTGCGGTATTGGATGGAGCATTCGGTTGTGTTCTAGGACAACATGACGAAACAAGGAGAAAGGAGCAGGCAATCTAATATCTCAGCAAGAAGTTCACCCCGTACAAGGCCCGGTATTCTCTATTAGAGTGCACCTATTGTGCTCTGACTTGGGTAGCTCAGAAGTTGAGGCATAATTTCTATGCCTATACTACTTATCTCATATCGAGGATGGATCCGTTAAAGTATATCTTTCAGAAGCCCATGCCCACTGGCAAGCTAGCCAAGGGGAAAATCCTGCTGAGTGAATTCGACAGTGTTTACATGACTCAGAAGACAATCAAAGGACAAGCATTGGTAGATCATCTTGCTGAAAATCCCGTGGATAGAGAATACGAGCCTCTAAAGACGTATTTTCCTGACGAAGAGGTATCTTTCATAGGAGAAGACATTGCGGAATCCTATGACGGTTGGAGAATATTTTTCGACGGAGCAGCAAATTTCAAAGGAGTTGGCATAGGAGCAGTCCTAGTATCAGGAACCGGCCAACATTATCCGGTATCCGCCAAGCTCAGGTTCCCATGCACTAACAATATGGCTGAGTACAAAGCTTGCATCTTGGGGCTCAAGATGGCCATTGACATGAACGTCCAAGAGTGCTAGTGATTGGAGATTTGGATTTGCTTATACATCAGGTCCGAGAAAAATGGTTAACCAAGAATTCCAAGATACTCCCTTAGCTGCATCAGGTACAGGAGTTAAGGAAGAGATTCACAAAGATAGATTTTCAGCATGTCCCCAGAGTTCAGAATGAGTTTGCCGATGCATTGGCTACCCTAGCCTCTATGATTCAGCATCCAGATAAGAATTTCATTAATCCTATCCCGGTAAATATTTATGATCAGCCAGCTTACTGTGCTCATGTCGAGGAAGAAGCGAATGGAAACCCTAGTTTCACGATATCAAGGAATATTTGGCAACAGGAGAATATCCACAGCTTGCAAACGCTACTTAGAAGCGCACACTTCGAAGGTTATCAAATAATTTCTTTCACAGCGGAGGAATCATGTACAAGAGAACTCCCGATTTGGGATTATTAAGGTGTGTCGACACAAAGCAAGCATCCAGGCTATTGGAAGAAATTCATGCAGGAACCTGCGACCCACATATGAACGATTTTGTCTTAGCCAAGAAAATACTCCGAGCGAGTTATTTTTGGATGGCTATGGAAACGGACTGCATCCAATAAGTGCAAAAATTCCATCGATGTCAGATACATGCAAACATGATAAAGGTGCCTCCAAATGAGCTTAATATAACAAGTTCGCCATAGTCGTTCGCCGCTTGGGGAATAGATGTTATCGGACCTGTCGAGCCTACCGCGTCAAATGGGCACAGGTTCATTCTAGTAGCAATTGATTATTTCACCAAATGGGTTGAAGTAGCATCATACAAGGCAGTGACTAAGCAAGTTGTTGCAGACTTTGTCTGTGACCGTATCATTTTTCGTTTCGGCATCCTAAAGTCAATCATTACTGACAATGGTTCCAATCTTCACAGTGACCTGATGAACGCAATATGTGAAATGTTCAAGATCAAACACAAGAATTCTACAGCCTACATACCTCAGATGAATTGAGCTGTAGAAGCGGCCAATAAGAATATCAAGAAGATACTAAGGAAAATGATAGAAAAGCATAAACAATGGCATGAGAAGTTATCATTTTCTTTGTTGGGGTACCGCACCATAGATTGTACATCAACTGGGGCTCCTTATATGTTGGTTTATGGTAGAGAGGCAGTCATTCCCACCGAGGAAGAAATTCCTTCCCTGAGGATCATACAGGAAACAGAACTCGATGATGCAGAATGGGTAAAGAGTCACTACGATCAGTTAGCTCTTATAGATTGGAAGAGAATGAACGCAGTTTGTCATGGTCAACTTTATCAGAACAAAATTTCCAGAGCTTTCAACAAAAGAGTCAAGTCGAGATGATTCACACCGGGACAGCTAGTGTTGAAGAAAATATTCCCATATCAAGATGAAGCCAAGGGGAAATTCTCTCCCAACTGGCAGGGTTCGTACAAAGTTCACTGGGTTCTAACAAGAGGAGCCCTCATACTTGCAGAAATGGATGGAGAAGTTTGGGCGAAGCCGATCAATTCAGATACAGTCAAACGATATTATGTGTAGCTATTTATGATTTCTTTATGATGTAATTTGAACTACGCCTAACCTGATTCCCATTTAAGAGGGGATACGTAGGCAACCCTATGGGTTCGGTCACAATTTAATAAAATTTTCATTTCCCTCGCCATTAGAAACTGGGGTAGAATTTTGATGAGGACCCTCAAAATTCTGAAGTAATTTTCAGCCATTCATCACGCACAGCCGTCAGAAGCCAACCCAGTAAACTAGGGCAAAATTTTGAGGAGGACCCTCAAAATTCTTAAGCAAGAGAGGTTGCAATGTCTTGAACCGCGTCGCAGTCGTCGGTTCATCTAAAGAAAACTATTCTCAATTATGTAGTTATGTTACATTTTTACTAAATCATGCATGACTACTATCAAAATTGCTTTGTTTAGCGATGCTACCCCAATAAACACAAGAGTCGAGTAGGACAAGCGAAGTCCACAGGAGGACGAACTAACCTTCCCCCCTTACAAAACTCACAATTTTTCTTTGGATGCAGGCATCTAAGACATAAAACCATCAGATACGTTTACACACTCATACTTTTTTAGGAATACAACTCTCAGAATCATCACCTTCTTACAATTTCCATCCGTACGTGATATCCCCAGCAGCCACAACATAGCAATCAGCTATAATCTATTAGCTAAGGGATCTCATTACTATTTGCCTTTACTTTATGCATTGCATAAGGCTACAATTTTGCCTTCCGAGACTAAGCTTTGTCTTCATCCTGCATTTCTTGCATTGCATAAGGCTACCATTCTACCTTTTGAGGCTAAGCTCTGTCTCCATCTGCATTTCTTGCATTGCATAAGGCTTCCATTCTGCCTTCCGAGAATAATCTCTGTCTCTATCTGCATTTCTTCCATTGCATAGGATACCATTCTGCCTTCCGAGGTTAAGCTCTACCTCCATCCTGCATTTCTTGCATTGCATAAGGCAACCATTCTGCCTTCCGAGGTTAAGCTCTACCTCCATTCGCATGGCTAAAATATTGCCACCTTTATTTAAATCCTGCATCGGCTGAAATATCGCTACTTTTATTTACATCTGGATCGCTGAAATACCACCACCTTTATTTAAATCCTGCATCAGCTAAAATATCGCCACCTTTATTTAAATCCTGCATCGGCTGAAATATCGCCACTTTTATTTACATCTGCATGGCTGAAATACCTCCAACTTTATTTAAATCCTGCATCGACTGAAATATCGCCACTTTTATCTACGTCTGCATGGTTAAAATATTTCCACCTTTATTTAAATCCTACATCGGCTAAAATATCGCCACTTTTATTTATATCTGCTGGTTGAAACATCGCCACTTTATTCTTTCTTGCAAGGCTGGAATATCGCTTCTTTATCCATCTTGCACGACTGAAATACTGCTACCCTTTCATTTACGTCTTGCATCGGCTAAAAGATCGCCACCTTCTGTATTTCATGGAACAAAAGATCGCCAAATTATCCAAAGGCATCATTGTTCGGAGGTACCATTTTCATAGCCCGAGAACACCATGCCATGGCATGAGGACACCATTTTATCTTTTGCATATCATTATTCAAAGGCATCATAGTTCGGAGGCATCATTCTCATAGCCCGAGAACATCATTTCATAGCCTGCGAATCCTTTATTATACGCTTCATGGCCCAGGAGGTCATGGTCCGAGGACGTCCTACCCATTCGAAGACAACATTCATGCACTACAAAAAAACTGGAATTAGCTACGAACGTCGTCGCTAATCTGTCACTAAAATGCTCGTTGCTAGCAAAATCTTTTGATAATCCGTCGCTATTCCATCGCTTAATGAGATTAGCGACGGATTTTTCTGTTTAGCTACAAATTTTATCCGTCGCTAAACACTGGTTTTTTAGTAATGATGGTCCAATGGGAACTTGCATCACGTTTAAATTTATGCACAATATATGTTGGTATTTGAAGGTACATCGGCTAGCAATGAACGTCTCAGCAGGAGCGATCTCGCTCCAGTTCCCACAGCCTATCAGACTCCGACCATCCTTCTCAACCTGAATATCGCGTCCGTCTTTCGAAATCTCCATCGGCATAGTCCGACAATGAATCCTGAACTACATATGGCCTAATTCTTGTAATACCAGGGATATGTAGGCAGCTCAGGGACCAGATCTCGGTCAAAATTCTTCAATCATTTTATTCAGTCAAAATTGGCCATCATATCTTTACCCGACAACTCTTTCATCCTTCCCGGGTAAAGATGGGCAGCTGTTGATATCTAATTTTTCCCTATGTATTTTTATACTCAAAATACTTTTAAAATAGTATGTGTATGCATATATAAGCATGCCCAAGAGTTTTGGTATTTTTTTTCTAATTTTTAAAGATTTTAAGATCGATTTATTACCCATTTTTAGTAGTAAAAAATCAGTAATTATTCCCAAAAATTATCCTTTTTGTGATTAACTTATTTTATTCTCATATTACACCAAAATATAATCAAGGTGATTTTTGTATATTTTACGAATTTATTTTGTATTTGTAATGCTAAATTGCATATAATTGTAATTATAGTCTATTTTACGATTAACAACATTTTGCAATTATAAAATTATTTTCAGTATTTTTGGATTAATATTTATATATTATTAATTAGTTCAGGGCTTTTAATATGGTTTTAAAATCGTTATTGTTATTTTATAAAATAAAAAGGGGAAAATTGGATATTTAACATCTAGCCCATTTCTATTTCAATTATAGCCTCATTTCCTTTCAATTTTTAGCTCAATTTAACCCCCAATTCTGACCCAAATTAAAACCTACCCAATTCCTAAATCACCCGACACATGACCCAATTAATTTAACCCGCATGGCTCCCCTTTCATCATGGCCGTTGATCTCTGAGATCAACGACCCTTATTCATCTTTGCCTTTTTTAATTCACAAACACCCCTAATCCTAAATCACTTTCACTCACCCACCGCCTCTGAAATTCCTCTCCTCTCAAACTCTCTCGAACTCCCCCAAAACCCTAATCATCTCCCACATGTTTTTACCATGTTTCCACCGGAATCCACGGCATTCCAGGCCATGGATGGCCTGCACTCACTCTCTCTCACCATTAAACCTAAGCTGCTCGAGGTTCTAGAGCCCGATCTCAATGTCTCTCTTTAGATCTTTCTCAGATCGGTAGATCTATGGCCTTTCCGGCCATTATTCCGGCGTATTCAAGCAATATGAGTTTTTTCGACTCAACATCCGACTTTCCTCAAGACCTTTCTCATTTTAGGGTTTTCTCTGCAACTCTAAGCCATCTGAGGTTCTGTTCTAGCTTATTTATTTTAGATCTGTGATATGCCTGAGCGTTATCTGACGTTTTAAATCTTTTCCCCACATTTCCTCTTTAAAATCATTCAATTCCAATTTTAGGGTATCTGAAAAGATTTCTTCAAATGTTTTCTGATTCTTCCTATTCTTTCTTTATGTGTGTTTTATGCTCATATGTGTTCTTCTTATTATGCATGAGTTTGCTCTTTTGTTTCTTTTGTATTATGCAAGACTCTTCTATTTTTCTACTGTTGTTCTTATGCTCGCATGTTGATTCGTGTTGTTTTCCTCACTCTTTGCTATATGTGTTTACGTTTGAATCCTGGATTTTGTCATTTTACTGAGTTCTGTTTGCATATTTTTCTCTACTATTGTTTGAAAACTCACATCATCTCTGTCTTCTGAACTTTTTTGTATATGTGTGTCTCTCATAAGTCTTTGAAAGAGATTTCTAAGCCTCTTTCAAAGACCTTGTTTTCTCACCTCTGACTCTATTCGAAACCCTAGGTTTTGGGGTTTCTTTGACAAGTAGTATTAGGGTTTCACTTTCGGACCCTAAGCTTTCAGGCTCACTGTGAGTCTGTAATTAAACTTGAATCTCTTTGGCTTGTGACTCTGAGAATTTCAGTGTTAAACATTTTTTCTAAATAGCCTAACGACTCTTTTGTTCGATCTGTGTGTTTATATATATGAGAAATTTCTCTTTCAAAAAGTTTTTTTTTACCAACTAAGTTATTGATTCTGAAAACCCTTTATAAGGCTGATAAACTGCCACTTATTTTCCTTCGATTGAACCTCCTTTACCTTTCTTGACTTGGTTCATTCGATCGAACTTCTAGTTTTGGTTTCATGGCTATTTAATTGATTCCCTTACCATATTTGGCACAAACCGTGTACTATTGATTGTTTTCCTTAAATAATTTTTATGTACTTACCCCTTTTGTGCTACTTTTAAAGGTTTAATTTGAAATTTCTTTCCTTAACTAATTTGTACCCGTTGGAATCAGAATTCCTTAACCAAATGGAGACTGATTTCAATGATTTCTTTACCTTTCTTACCGGTTCTCTTTGCACTATAAAAGGGATTGGATTTCTTCACTTTAAGCAAGACTGGACTTTACATCTACACTCCCAATTGAATACTTTCGCATCTATACTTCAAGTTCAATACTTAGAACTTCTTACTTTCAACTCACACATTTACCTTACTAATTTGAATTCAACACTCTGCATTGCTTGAGACCTTTTGGAACTGCTTTGCTTACAACTTGACTTTTCAAAGGCTGTTGTTTTCTTACTTGTTTTCCTTTGAAACTGGTATGTCTTTTATTTAATTTTCTACCTCACCCCTATGTGTTTACTTCATAGTTTAGACATCCTTGTTTACTTTACTACTTGCGTTCTGGGATTTGTTCTAATTATGTTCCTTCCTTGCCATTTCTATTTTGAATCCCTACCTCTATTCCCTTCTATGTGTTTAAGTTAAGGTTTTTGGCCTGGAAGTATCCTAATTGCTGCCCATTCCATAACCTAATCCACAATGGATCCTAACTCCTAAGTTGGTTAATAGGCTGGGGTGTCCCAGCATTCCTAATTGCTGGGCATGACCACCAGCCTGCCATGGCTCTCCCTGATTCCCCCTCTATGCACTTACACTTATTCTTAGGCCCTTAAGTTCTGCCCCTCTCTTATGAGCCTTGCTTTGGGACCTTGAGTTCCCTCTGAACTTGGACATCTAAGGGCTGGCATTTCCTCACTGCACTATGATCTTAATTGTGCAATGTGTTTGGGGTGTAAGCACTGCCCGGAGCCCTTTGAGACTCTTGGGAACTTTGACACATCCCAAATATGAGAAAGGCTTTTGGAAATCTGATCCTGGAAGTTGGTTTATCTCATATTGTTGGACTTTGGGTCTGAATTAGGTTGTTTAGATGTAGCTGGAACTTCTGATGCATTTTTTACTTTTCTTTTCTGATTCATTTGGGTATGTAATAATTTGTAATAACAATTGGGGATGTCTAGTGGAAAGGGATGGGGATGAAAGCATGCAAAGGGTAGAAAACTTGCCTATATGTTATTTATAATTTTCGCATTCTGCACTTTAATAAAACTCATGCCTATAAGCTTTTTTGCATTTCTGCACCTCTGCATCGTAGAAAGTATGCCTATAAGCTTTTCTGTATTTATGCATTTCTGCATCATAGAAAGTATGCCTATAAGCTTTTCTGCATTTCTGCATCGTAGAAATTATGCCTATAAGCTTTTCTGCATTTCTGCGCTTCTGCGTCGTAGAAATTATGCCTATAAATTCTGCATTTTAGAAATTATGTCTATAAGTCCTGCACTTCTATATTTTTTTAGAAATCATGCCTATAAGTTCTGCATATAATCATGATCTTAGGTTTCTGCACTTTTGCATATACATACTGCTAGGCAAACAGTCTGAGGTTTAATAAATAACCAGCATCACACTAGATACCATGTCTATAGGACTATTGTATTTATGTAATCGTTTAAAACCAGTTACGCTTAGAAATCACGCCTATAGGAATAATCAACTGAACCAGCTTTGTCTATTTCATTTACGAGTCTAAAATCAGTCATAAGGTCGTCAAAATCTGAAGATCTTTTGTTTATAAATCCAGCAACCTTTTCCCTAAAATCAGTACGCTCTATTAGATGTCATGCTCATAGGTCTCACTTAGGCAAACTATTAGGTAATTAATTGCATCAATTTTGATAAATTACATCCAGACAAGGCTAATTCGGACACCTCATATGAGAAATATGTGATGAATCAACCTAGCCTACGCTTTTAATTTAATTCAGACCAAATATGTGAAGTCATGCTATATTTGCTCTTTTAAGTGAGGAGGCCTCTGTGAGCCTTAATTGCTATTTGTTTCCCCCAACTATTTATGTGTTTTTGCTTGTCGCCTAGACTTTTATCCTTTTGAAACTCTAAAAAGCCTCAACCCACTTCCTTTAGGACTAATAGTCTCAATGCCTCCGAGTCTGATAGGATTGGGACGGGTAATAGCATGCATTATGTAACGATACTATCCCGCACTTTAATACCTTAACATGGTGGGAAGGGTAGACATGGATATGATGACCACATGTATAAATTGTTACCGGGTGTTGTGTGGGGTGATCCATGTTATTTATAAACCTAGGACCCCCTTTCCTCTTTATTTGTTCACTTCCCTTTTTCCAGAATTTTTTAAGATGTTTAGCTTTCTTCAACTCTTTGACTTATTATGCACAAGCTCTTTTGATTGTCTGGTTTTCAACATTTTTTCTTTTTAAACTTCCGCCCATTTTACTTCTTTGTCTGATTATTTACATTCGTTACATGATCCCCATTTTCTGCACTTATATATTCTTTTAAACGACTATGAAACCACCTATTCTCTAACTTCAGCATGTTTATTTGACCTTTATACATTCCTAATTGTAATCGTTATGTGGAAGTTGTCTTGTATGTTTACTCACTTTAAAGTCACAATTGTAGCACGGTTGGGAACCAGACTAGTGGATCTTGGGGGGTGCCTAACACCTTCCCCCTGAGATAATTTCAAGCCCTTACCCATTCTCTGGTTCTTCTTTTCTTTTAATTTTCTTAGTGTCCTAATGCACTTAATCATTAGGTGGCAACTCTTCTAAATATCAAACCCAAATTCCCAAAAGGAATAGAGTTGTCTGCCTATATGTCGTAAACCCAATTTCGCCTTTATAAAAAGGGGGCATCGACACCAACAATATTGCAGAATATGAGGCTAGCATCGTGGGACACAATTTAGCCATTGATATAAATATACAAGAGTTGCTGTTAATTAGTAATTCGGATCTTCTGGTACATCAGGTTCAAGGAGAGTGGGCTACGAAGAACACCAAGTTACTACCATACTTGTATCATGTGCAAGAACTAATGAGGTGATTCACAAAGATAGAATTTAAACATGTGCCCAGAGTTTAAAACGAGTTCGCAGACGCACTGGCCACTTTGTCATCAATGATACAACATCCAGATAAGAATTTCATCGATCCCATCCCGGTGAGGATCCACAATCAACCGGCTTACTATGCTCATGTTGAAGAGGAAATAGATGGAAAACCTTAGTTCTATGACATCAAAAAATATTACGCGAAAGGAAGAAACGCACTCTACGGAGGTTGTCCAATCATTTATTCCAAAGCAGAGGAAACCTATATAGAAGAACTCCTAACCTGGAGTTGTTAAGGTGTGTTGACGCAAAGGAGGCTTCTGGGTTTCTTGAGGAGATTCATGTTGGAACCTGCGGACCACATATGAACGGATTTGTTCTAGCCAAGAAGATACTCAGAGCTGGATATTTTTGGATGACCATGGAAACGTATTGCATCCGGTACATAAAGAAATGCCACCACTACCAGGTACATGCACACATGATAAAGGTACTACCAAATGAGCTCAACACAACAAGTGCGCCTTGGCCTTTTGCTGCATGGGGAATGGATATCATTGTTCCAATTGAGCCCACCGCTTCTAACGGGTGCCGATTCATTTTAGTGGCTATCGACTACTTCACAAAATGGGTAGAGGTTGCATCTTACAAAGTTGTAACCAAGAAAGTCGTCGCAGATTTTGTCTAGGATCATATGTTTGTCACACCTCTTTTTACGGCGCTTACACCCCGCGAAGGGTATAAATAAAAAAGAGTTTTTCCAATTAAAGGAC
>MU771963.1:10875-32735 GCA_026770625.1 Nicotiana glauca
GTCACAGTCAATGTACCCGTGGTTCTCGACACATTTCGACTCCGTTGAGATTTGGATTTGGGTCACATAAATGTGCACCCGAATTTAAGAAAGTAATTTATTAAAGACGCGCCAAAAGCGACTAGCGTATCATTATATTGGGCAAGGCCGTCAAATTTTGCTAAACGGCACATCCCTAAGTCTAAGTAACTTTACAATCACGTATAGAGGGCCCCGCAGCTTGTGTATTTTTGTTTGGCGAGGCTCGTCTTATTCATTATTTTTAAAAGAATTGCAACATCATGGAAACGCATCTCGAACCACATCACAATCAATGTACCCGTGCTTTGTCGACGCATTTCGACTTCGTTGAGATTTGGATTTGGGTCCCATAAATGCGCACCCGAGTTTAAGAAGGTAAAGTTATTTAGCCTAAAGAGACTAACGCATTGTTATTTTGGGGAAAAGGCCGTGAAGTTCACTAAGCGGCCGATCCCGAAGTCTATCCAATTATTATATCCAATTATTGAGGGCCATGCAACTTGTGCGTTCTATTTGGCGAGGCTCGTATCGTTTATTTTAAAAGGATCATCCTATAGTGACTACGTTTTTCTATTAAGTTCGTCGCTAAAAATGAAAGAAAAGAAAAAAAACAGGGTCCTAATTAAATTACATGCTTAAGAATTGTTATAGTCGAGTTCCGAACACGGTTTGTTAAATCAGAAAATAGGTGCAATATGGGCAGTCCGTTTGCCAACGTGGGCCCACGTCCAACGCATGTAGTATTAAATGGGACCTGGGCCATCTTATTCCAATATTGGGCCTAGTTAATTTATTCNAACAAACTGACTGAATTATTTGAAAAACAACAAACATGTCAACATTAGAGTTTTAACACATATTGCAATTGCACGTTGGGGGATGCAATGTTCTTAGGCAGTTTAACCATTTCTAACATATTTTTTGCTCCGATCGCATGCATCATCCCGACTTATTTTACTTGTGCCTCATTTAAGTGATTCAGAAACTTTTCTTTATTTGCCTTATTTTCTTTTTTTTTTCTTTCTTTCTTTTCCTTTCTTTTATTCACTTTGCCTTTTTTTTCTCTTAGTGGTGGTCGAATCTTATGGGGATTGCCTACGTATCATGTCCCCGCATGAATCAGACCGTGCGTAGTTCTGCCAAATGAAAGGTAAACAACAATAAAACATTTTTTGGAATTTTCAATTTTTCACATTAAAACACACTTTGATTACAATGATTAAAAAAAACTGACAAACTTAGACTGAACTTACAGACTCTGGTGAAAAACGAGATACAGACTTGAACATTAAACAACCCACATACTCTAATCAAAAGAAATACAAATTAACAAAAAAAAAAGACTGACAGATTCCTTCCCCTATATGCCAATTTTAACCAAATGGCTATTTTTTGCAAACGTGGCCCATTCTCAATTGCACATGAATTTTGAGGCCGGGAAGGATTATTTTATAAACTTGTCCGTTCTTTTACGAAAATAGCCTTTCGACAACTGAAAGATACTCTAAGGCTATCTCGGCAAGAACGGTTTAATACATTGCCGAAACTGGCTCGGCTTATTTTAACCAAAATCCAAATGGCATTCACTTGCCCACTGACTCTTTTTCTTGTTTTTCAAATTAAAATAAAAGACCGGGTTTTGCAAACACGGCCTTTCAGCACCTCGGGGACGAAGATTTTAAGGCTGCGTGGGCTAATTGGTCAAAACTCCACAAATGACCAAAAGTGGCCGTTTATGCAAAGTCAGCCCTCCGGCGTCCCTTTCGGGAACATTCGGGTATTTTTGACATAAACGACATCACCCAACTTTGTTTATGAAAATTTAAAATTTTGACATTTTGGCTATTTTTGTAAAAAAAAAGGAAAGTTGGACCCGATGAGGGTTGCCTACGTATCTCACATCCGGTGAGAATCAAAAATGCGTAGTTCGGGCAAAGAAAAATAGAAAAACTCCTTTATTTCAAATAAATGAAACTCAAAATACTTCTTCTTTTTTCAATTAAATTTTTCTCAAAATTTCGGCGGAGTTTCAACGCCATTTGTATATTGGGTTTTTCTAAAACAGGTGATTATTCCTCTACACTGTTATTTTCTCTTTCTATTTTTCTCAATTTTCCCGTATTCCCGATTTTCAGAAGCCGGTCAACGTGCAATTCTGAAGCAAATAAATGCGTAAAACAAACAGGATGCAGCAGGATGGTCTTTTTTATTTTAGGTTACCTGTCCTAGATGGACCCAACCCCTGTGTTGAGCCCCCTAAGTCAAATGCAACATGATGCAAATAAGTGTTCCTACTAGGGATCCGGCATGAAGTCAAGTTATTCTAAGTTTTCACCTGGGTTTGTTGTTCTAGACCTGGCTTACCCGAGCGGATAACTCGAGCCGAGGATGGGAGCTGTGTAACGGTAACCAAAAGGCCATCCGATTTTGCAACTCCTCCGAATCCTCGTTCTATTTTTGGAGATATGACACTAATAGAAAGAAGTCACGACCAGCGTGCACTCCTCAAGAGAGAGAAGAGATGGGTTTCGGCACAGTTTATATATACAATTCAAATAATATCAAAGCGGTAAAGCATTTAGCACTTTTAGTAGGAAAACATATAGAAAAATCAGATAAAGCCAAACATAGCAATTATTCTAAGCTCGAATTCTTAAACCCTGAACCGAAATTCTGGATCAAGTCTTTCCCAGCAGAGTCGCCAGAGCTATCACACCTCCTTTTTCGGCCCGCGCCCGTAGGGGTGCAGAGGGGGAGTAGGAAGTTTTTCCAATTAAAGTACAATCGGAATGGGATTTTATTATTAAGGTTTAGAGTCGCCATTTGGGAGATTAATGGTGTCCCAAGTCACCGGTTGAATCCCGAATCGAGGAAAAAAATGACTCTGTATTACAGTCTGTGCACCAGAAATCCGGATAAGTAATTCTGTTAACCCGGGAGAAGGTGTTAGGCATTCCCGAGTTCTGTGGTTCTAGCACGGTCGCTCAACTGTCATATTCGGCCTACTTATCTGTTTTTAACAATGATGCACTTATATGTAAGTTATAACTCTTTTACCGCTTTTATTATTATTATTATTTTAACAAAGAATTGCAACGTTGTGAAAACGTATCTCGAACCACGTCACAGTCAATGTACCCGTGGTTCTCGACACATTTCGACTCCGTTGAGATTTGGATTTGGGTCACATAAATGTGCACCCGAATTTAAGAAAGTAATTTATTAAAGACGCGCCAAAAGCGACTAGCGTATCATTATATTGGGCAAGGCCGTCNCAACTTTTAGTGTAAATATTCAGCCTAGACTCTCTGGAAAATAAATGTAAGAACATAGCCTACTTAAACTTTTTATCTCTGAATTCTTGTTAGAAAATCCAGCCAAATTTCACTCTTTTACTAACTGAATATCTAATGTCTAGAATCCAGCCTATATTGCTCTCTTAAACTCTGGACTTTTTCCAGCGTCCAAATCCAGCCCTCTCTTAGTCCTAAATGACCTTATTTATAGCCCAAAGCAGGCATGCTAATTCTGCCTAGAAACAACCAGACCTTAATTCTGCCCATACCCCCTCAATCCCCACTCCTAGTGCCTTATTCTTGTTTTAATTCATGTTCCCCACTCTTGGTTCCCTAGTGTTTCAATCAAGAGTCATGGGGTGATTAAAGTATTCCTATTAACTCCCCATGCTCTTATGTCTTGTTCCCCATTGCTTTTAAACTAATGACATTTATTACCACTTGACATACCCTTAAGTTCAAACTACTTGCAGGCCTGTAAAATCCCCAAGTTACCCCCTTAAACCCTTGAAAATTACTATATTACCTTAAGCCTGTTAGCATGTTATAAGTTCAAACCCAACAATTGACCAAGACTGATTTCTAACTATCTCCTAATTGCTCATTCAAATATTACAGCTATAAACCAACATCCTAGTACCAAATTTACACAGATTCAATGCAGGAGACTAGATCAAATCAAAAGGAAGGGTATCAATCAGATGGAATGAGTTGATAATGCAAGCAGAATTGAAGATCAATTACATGTTCAAGCAATTAGCAGGCTTGTTCTTAATCACAAAATTAGAACAGGAGGAAGCAAAGCTACTGGCATGAACCTAATTATTACCATGTTATTGTATCATTCTAACATGAGAAACTAATTGACGACATGAATTCAATCGATCACACAGATCACGACAGATACAATTAACAACAAAACACACATTAAACAGACTAACAAGGTGATTCCAATGACTTTGGACAAAACAGGGAACTTATGAAACTAACTATTCGACAACATTTCAAATCGATTATATAGCTTAACACACACTTAACAATGGACAGAATAACACTCGACCAAATAAAAGGTCAAAGAGGAGAAGATGGACAGAATCAATCGACAGAGATTGAAAAATAAATACAACAGAATTTAAACAAATAAAAAGATGTTAATAACACAAAAAGAACAAAAGGGAGGAAAAAATACCTCAGAAACTCAAGAACTAGGCGGACTCAGGTTCCAGCTCAGACTTGAACTTTTAGGGTCAAATGGACCTTAATCGAGTGTTCTCGACTAAGGTCGATTAGGATCCCCAAATCGCCTTAATTTCGGACAAATTCCAACTTTAGGTTTTCTAGGGTTCTTGGTCCGATTTGGGACTCGAAAGGTTCTAGCAAGATTCGAACGGAACCAAGTATGTTTTGGGTATGAGGGAGGTCAGGGGGTGACATTGTGTAAGTTTGGGGTGGATTGGGGTAGGTTTCAGTTTGGCTCGAACCTTCATTTAAGCTAGGGACTGATTCGAGGTAAAAGGTGGTGGATTCGGATTGGGGGTGGTCAGATGCACTAGGGGTGTAATTTTGGTGACCGGCGGCGTTGTTGCCGTGGGGTTTCAAACGGTGGAGTCACATGGAGGCTAGGGTTCCGCCTAGTCCGTCTCTGAGCTTTGAGAGAGACGAAATGGTAAGAGGGGGGTGTTTGGATTGGGGGGCTGGGGGTGAGAGATTACCCTTATATAGTGGGGGGATGGTTTGATCTTGGTCGTTGGATCAAACGAGATCAACGGCCTGGATCTCTCACTTAAGTGAAACGACACTGTGTGGTCTCATTGAGAGACTGGTTAGACTCGGGTCTAAAAGGATCGGGTTGTGGGTAAGACTTGAGGTTGTTGGATCAAATAGAAGGAATGGCTCAGATTTGAGACGTCCATACAGCGTCGTTTGGTTGGTTATGGGGACTGAACTGGACCGTGTGATTGAAACAAATCAACGGCTCAGATTATTTGTGCCAAAACGGTGTCGTTTGGACCTCTGAGAGACCAGGTCATTTGGACCGGGTCATTTGGTATTGATTTGAGCCCGATTGCATTTTAAATTTTTGGCCCAAACCGAGTTTTCTTTATTTTTTCCACTCTTTCTTTTTCTTCTTTTAAATCCCTTTTTTAATTACCAATTACCAAAAATCCTAAAACAAGTTATAAAACCAAAATTATCTTAAAAAGATATTAATTAACCTTTAACAATATTTATCACACAAGATCCAATATTAATTAAAATAAAATCACACAATTAAACAATAAAAATGACAAAACTACCAAAATACATATTTTTTGTGATTTTCATTCTTTTAAAACAAAACATGGTTTAATTGATTCCAAAATACACAATTAAATCCTAGATATGCATGCAACGTGTATTTTTTGTATTTTTCCATTAATTAAACAAGATAAACATACGTAGACAAAAAATAATTATCCAAAATGTCACGCAAAATTCTCAAAATTGTACCCAAAGGCAATTTGTTTTATTTTTCGATTTCTTTTGGAGTAGTTTTCGGGAAGCAAAAATCACGTGCTCACATAGGGGTCGGAATGAAATTTCGAGAGTTGTAGTAGCTTCGTTTTGTCATTTCGGATGTGCGTGCAAAGTTTCAGATCATTCGTACGAGGTTTGGTAGACTTTTTGATCGAAAATGTGTTTTTAGAGTTTTTGAAAATTTTAAGGTTGAATCCGATGAAATTTTTTTGTTTTGATGTTGTTTTGAGCGTTCCGAAGATTGGAACAAGTTTGAATGATGTTTTAAGATTGGTTGGCATGTTTGGTTGAGGTCCCAGGGGGCCTCGGGTGAGTTTTGGGGTGGTTTCGGACCATTTCTAAGCTATTTTTAGCTGCTGGTTTTTGGCTACAGCAGTGTTCTATGCGATCGCGGGAAGTTGGACGCGATCATGATCAGTAAAATGCGATAAAATTATCAGTGCTTCGCGATCGTGTACAGTGCTTCGCTATCGCGAAGAACAAATATTTTGTTGTGTTGATCCCACTTTGGAAGCTTATATGTCACAATCTATATGAAATTTGGAGCTTACCCAAAATGAAAATTGTATCTCTTTGTGTCTAGTTTTCAGAAATGTAAATTAATTGGAATTTCAAGTTGTGTGCAAAAAGTTATGGCGGTTACACTATAGACTGTCCGGGAAGGTCTCTATACACATGACTAACTTTGGAAGCTTATATCTCGCAATGTATAACGAGTCAGGAATAACATATGAAATTATAGCCCTTTGCGTCTAGTTTTCAGAACATCAAACCATTTGTAATTTGGAGTTGTGTGCAAAACGTTATGACCATTATATTAGAGGTTGTCCGGAAGAGCTGGGAACTGTTCATCGCGATCGCGAAGCCGTGTCCGCGATCGCGAAGGGCAAATTATGGGCTGAGAAAAATTGTTCTTCGCGATCGCAAAACATTTTCCGCGATCGCAAAGAGTAAATACCTGGGCAAAAGCTTTATTTCATGGTTTCGGCCATTTTAACATTTTTGGACCAAGGAAGTTCGGGTGAGGCAATTTTTCGAGAGATTTTCAAGGAAAATATCGGAGTAAGTGTTCTTAACTCAATTTTGGTTAGATTACTCGAATCCATTGTTATTTTTAACATGTAATTGGTGATTTTAAGTTGGAAATTTTTGAAAACCCTCTTGGATATATTTTAGGATTTGAGGGTCGAAATGTTATCGGAAATTAGTACTTTTAGTATGGTTAGACTCGTGGTTGAATGGGTTGTCGGATTTTGTGAGTTTCGTCGGATTTTGAGACGTGGGCCCCATGGGCAATTTTGAGTTAAATTTCAAATTTTGTTGGAAAATAGTATTTTCATATGGAATTAATTCCTATAATTAGTATTGACTAAATTGAATTAATAGTGACTAGATTCGGGTCGATTGGAGGCCGATTCAAGGGGCAATTACATTTCGGAGTATGATTTTGCTCAGATTGAGGTGAGTAATGATTGTAAATAATATTCTAAGGGTTTGAAACCCCGAATTGTACATTGTAGTGCTATATTGAGGTGAGACACGCGTTGGATGATGAGCGTGGGGTCTTTTACTACTGGGGATTGTGACTTGGTCCGTCCCGATTGATGATTTTATCGCGTATTTGAATGAAACTTATTTGTTATTATCATGATTTGGGCTTATTGCCATATTTGGGCTTCGTGCCAATTATTTGAAACATCGGGGATTTTTATCACTATTTCCTCATTGTTTTGTCTTATACTTGAGCTCAGTCCTGTTGATATTTATTATTTACAAACTTAGCCACTTTTACTCAGATTTGAAACTTAAATGATATTTCTAAATGATGTTTTGGGCTGAGGACTACTGTTTTACAAATGCTCGAGGGGCTTGTGATGATTTTTGGACTGAGAGAGGCCGAGGGCCATATGTGAGGATATGCTAAGTGATATGAGGCCGAGGGCCTGAGATACTTTATATGCCACGAGGTGGCTTGAGTGATGTAAGGTCGGGTATCGAGTGATGTGAGGCCGAGTGCCGAGTGCCGAGTGCCGAGTGATGAAGCCACGAGGTGGCTTGATATAGAGCTTGGTCCGTAAGGGGCCCCTCCGGAGTTTGCACACCTACAGTGAGCGTCATCGACGATATATGGATCAGGTTGTGCGCCACAGCGATATATGGATCGGTCTGCACGCCGCAGCGGTTACTATATGATACTATTCTGAGAGTGAGCCCGAAAGGCTGATACGAGTGATTGTGAGGTAGCCCGAGGGGATGATACGAGTGACTGTGAGGTAGCCCGAGGGGCTGATATGAGTGATTGTGAGGTAGCCCGAGAGGCTGGTACTGTTCTGTGATATTACCCGCGGGGCGAACTTTTATATGTTAATCTTTCATATTTACTTGTCATTTTACCTGTTACTGTGGTACTTGTGCCCGAGGGGCAAATTTTCTGTACTTATCGGCTCTAACTGTTTTGCGATCATTGTGTAACTATTGAAAAAGTCATATTCAAAAGAGGTTTAAACTGAGCTAAGATATTTCTAAAGATTTCACAGTTTCACTGCTTTTCTCAAAGGGCTTTACACTGCTTCTATACAGTATGATGATTTGTTATACGTGATTTCTTACTGCTCAGTTGTTATTTACCTTTATTACTTACTGAGTTGGAGTACTCACTTTACTCCCTGCACCTCGTGTGCAGATGCAGGTTTTGTTTCACCTGGTAGCGGGTATTGACTGATTGGAGGCAGATTTATCGGAGTTTAGCGAGGTGACTTCAAGCATTCGTAGCACCGCTTTTTTCCCTTTTTTTGTTTATCAGTCCTATTTTTGTACACTTCAGGCCTTGTAGTAGTATTCATACTCTGATAGATGCTCGTGACTTGTGATACCCCAGTTTGGGCTGTGTTTGGGTTGTATTCCGCACTTAATAAAGAAATCTTTTGTTTAGACTATGGTTATTTAATTATGCTAAAATTGTGTATTAATATTTAACTATTCTGAAGAGGGCAAAATGGGTTGGTTGGCTGGACTTGTCTTCACGAGAGGCGTCGTCACGACCGGAGCGGGGTTTGGGTCGTGACAAGTTGGTATCAGAGCCTAGGTTACATAGGTCTTACGAGTCATGAGCAGGTTTAGTAGATTATCGCGGATCGGTACGGAGACGTCTGTACTTATCCTCAAGAGGTTGCAGAACCTTTAGGAAAAAACTTCACATTCTTGGAATTCTTATCATGCGTCCTTGATTCAGCTTGGGAAATAACTCTTTAAATTCCTTCCACGTGTTCGTATGTGCACATGAGCGCTCAATATCCGATGTGCCTTGATGGCTTATGATCCCCCAATCGAGGGGTGAGATGTGATCTCTGTGAGTTGATGTTGGGCCAGTCTGAAGGACTTGAGGTTGGATCTTTGCCTATGGCTTGAGCACCGAGGTGCTGATTGTGTGAGCAAGTGTTTTGAACTTATATGTTCGGTATTGTCCCTATTAGTGGGAATGATGGTTGGATAACTACGTGATGAGTATGTTAGTACTGCGAGATGTATCTATATGACTTGGAAGTGACGAGTAAGGTATGATGGATTATAGATGAACTATTAAATGTTTTCTTTCCATTGTGATTGGATGTGTAGCCCCGAGTTATGGGCGTGTGAAGAATCTTTTCATGTCTTCTAGTTGGAGTGAAATAAATTACATGTTGCGGTATGAGTTCAGACTCAGGAAGACTAAGTGACTGTGTAATGTGTATGACGGTGGAAGGTATACAGAAATGTTATATTGAGGCGAAACAGGTGGGTTATATCCTGCAGAGTGTTCTGAAGTGGTGGGATCCTTATGTGTATGTTAGAAGATCTCACGTGTAATTGAAATGTACGTGTTAAAATTTGAAATTTCGGGTCGCTTAAGAGAGTGGGCTTAACTGTTGTGGGGATGAATGCGAGATTTGCAGAAGATTTACAATACTAGATGATCTATGTTTTCACAAGCTTACAAATGATTTGAGTTTAATATCACTATGGTATTGTGGCTTCAATAGAGTAAAAGTGTTATGAGTTATTGTGTGTACCTTGATCTATGGCTTCGAGCCAAGTAGGGGAGACTTCTGTGAGCAGTTGATTTCACGGTTAGGTGCTATGTTGGTTCCAGTTTGAGGCGTGCGAGTGAATTAGCTATGACTTGCAAAAATCGAGACCGAGAATGGCGCGAGTAAAGGAAGATTTCAACAAAGGTTATATTATGCTTCATAGAGTAAGAAAAATCACAGGATGTCTTAAGTGGTTGTTGGTAAAGAATGGTTGGTGCATAGAGTAGGAAGTTGCTTGGTAGTATTAGGATGAGGTTACATTCTGCGGTGTCGGAGTGCCAGTAAGGCACAGGTTGTTCGATTTATTTGATCAAACTAATTGCGGTTTGAGGAGAGTGGATGACCTGTGAGAATAGTTCTAATATGTTCAAGATTCTGCATATATCAATTGGGCAATTTGGAGTTGCATGTGTGGTTAAAAATTGGGTTTTATTGGAGGATATCAAGACTTGTAGTATTTTCTATAAATTGTTGGCTTCTATGTATCAGTATCAGGAAGGTAAAGGTAACGAATTTAGATTCGTGTGGAGTCTCTTCAGGTAAGTATTGCTGGAATGTGGTACTTTGGGAATATTTAAGGGAGTATTCAGCGACTTATGGGTTTCAGATAGTGGTGTTATATGCTTGGGTCTCGTATGGTAAGCCTGGGTTGAGGCATTATGGTACTACAACAAGAGGGAGTATCAATTTGAAAATGAATCAGAAGGAAATTTAGATAGGTGGAGTAGCTTGATAGTAGACCGAGTCGGTATGGTAAGGATAGGATGAATTCCTTGGGTGTGTTCAAGGTAATGAGTTCTTACAGGTATTTTGCAACAATGCTCTTGGGTTTTGATAGATTTCTTAGATTGGTCTAGTTAGAAGGATTCCGTCTTGGCAGTTGAATTTGTGCAAATGAAATTGGGAGAGTTCTTATTGATTTCTATCGTGGTCGTAGAGGTGCAATTTCTACGAGTGTGAGAAGTATAGGATGTGCAATGATTTTTTTTCTAGATGGTATCAATAGAAGTTCTTGGTCTGGATGGGTTACAATTCAGTTCTAAAAGGGAGTTCATAAAACTCTTAGGCAACGGGTAGCCTCAGATAATTAAGGAAATGGTACTGCTAATTGGAAGTGATTTGACGAGAGTCTATGTTTTAAAAAAGGGCAATATGATTAAGTTGATGGCACTTTGGTAGTGTTGCGGCACTTTCTGGCTAGACCAACTGCTGATATTCGAGTTTGCTTGGTGGCACAGAAGAATTTTAGAGTATCTCTCGTGAATGATTGGGTATTAGAGGTGTGGCATGATATCGGACGACGGAATTGGGATCCGATATGGTAATTCATGTGTCATGTTGATCTGGAGGCGGAAGTTCTCATATTCAGGCTATGTCTTGGTTGTAGATCCTGTGCATCGGCACTGGTTAGTGACTATCGGGGTTTAGAGACCCAGGTGGATATTTCTTTGCTTGGTATGTTAGATTTTGGATATGATATTGGGATCTAGACTGGTTGTCTCCGTATTGGGTTATTCTAGACTATTTGTGATGTGAGCTATGCCGTAAATGCCACAGGGTGAGTGGTGAGGTGCGTCGGATTATGTTCTAGTAAAGTGGTTTTACACTTCGAAGGCCTAGCGGACGGCTGGGAAGGATTGTCTTTCTTATTTGGGTTCTTGTGAAGGGTGTCAGTGTTGAGGCTCCTCATATTGATTCAGTTCCGGTAGTGAGGGACTTTTCGGATGTGTTTCTTGTGGTCGGGCATGTGGCCGGATAGACTTGTCGATTTCGATATTGATTTGGTATCGGACACCGTATTGTATGGCACCGGCAGGAGTTATAGTAGTGGAAGGAACAACTTCAGGTTTCCTTGGTAAGGAGTTCGTTAGCAGGCCAGTGTGGAAGTGTGTTCTAGCTTGAGTCGGCTTGGTTGGCACGAATTGTATTGTTGAGGGATAGGTTGATTCGACCGTTATTGAGCTTATTATTGATCTGGGGAGATCTATGAGTGGTTTTTCTGTGTTGGGAGACTTTATGATTTGTTGGTTATGGGCACATATGGTGCGGTTCATTTGGGGTCTCATAGTGGAAGTCGAGCGGGAAGAGTAATTGGGTGTTGCTCGGCGAATGGCGTATCGGTTATATCCTATCGAGTTTGCGTGGTTTATGTTATTTGTATCGCCGTGGGTGTAATGATTTGCTTTGGTTCCAGACACCAAATGGCATGTGGTTGTCTCTTTCGAGCATAGTAACTTGAGGTGTCTCATGTGGAGCAGTGTTTGATAGGATCGCGCATTGTAGCGAAGCTATGTGGAGATATGACCTTACGAGTTAGGTTCGTGTGTTCTATTCTATGATATGAGAAGGGTTCTCAGCCTTGTATTCTGATGGTACTGGTGAGCTTGAGGTACAACTCTTTCGTTTGAGTCATTTTCATAATTCAAGTATGTTAGGAATGTTGCTTATTGGTGCGCGTATTTATGCAAGTTGTGGCTTAGGCGTGTATTGATGTGTTATGTCACCTAGGTAGTGTGTTGGGTCAGAAGAGATCGTTGGGATCATTAATGAATACAAATGAATTTGATTTCAGCATGTTGGAAGGATAATATCAAGTTTCAGCTTTAAAATTTACTATGGTAATTGCGAGAGGAGAAATGGCTTCATGAATGGTGTATCTGAGAAATAGTTATGGTTTACTGCTTGTTTTTTATCGTTAGTAGTATATGAAAGTGTTGGGATGAGACTTGAGCTGATAAGAGGTTTTCTATCAGTATTTGATTGTTGTGGTAGTTGCTGTGAATGGAAGTTATCGCTGCATGTCTTTGAGTTATGTGGTATATTATAAAATTGCACATGAGGTTGCAAGCATGGGCTATTACAGTTGTTTAAGGCCTATTGAGTGTATGAGTGCGGGGTTTTGATCGTATTGATGGTTTCATAAGTGAAAATGTGGTTCTATGATTCATGGGCTAGATTGGGTTGTGTAATTTCAGTTTCTATGTGTTATCAGACCTATATGAGATGGGGTGATGCAAGATCACCCTCGGGTATAGGCATGGTAAGGTTATTCAGCTATTGGTTGGCTTCTAGAACAACTCTAGGTACGTTCGAGGACGAATATGTGTTTAAGTGGGGAGGATGTAACGACCCGACCGGTCATTTTGAACTTTTACACCTTGATAGTAAGCTACTGGGCATGACTTGCCCCGTATTATGTATTATGACTGATGTAGATCGTTGGTTTTGGTTTTTACAGAAATCGGTATGAATT
The DNA here is from genome assembly GCA_026770625.1 of Nicotiana glauca. NCBI lineage: Eukaryota > Viridiplantae > Streptophyta > Magnoliopsida > Solanales > Solanaceae > Nicotiana > Nicotiana glauca. The sequence goes on from MU771963.1 coordinate 24,030, forward strand.
TGAAAGAACAGTCTTAGTTGAAAGCTTTGAATTTGAAATGTTTGACCATGAGTTGACTTATTTGTATATGAGCTCGGATCGGAGTTTTTATGATTTGGTTAGCTTCGTTGGGTGATTTATGACTTAGGAGCGTGATCGGAATTGGTTTTGGAGGTCCGGTGTAGAATTAGGCTTGAATTGGCGAAGTTAGTATTTCGGCGAATTCCGATTGATAGGCGAGATTCTGATATAGGGGTCGGAATGGAATTTCGAGAATTGCAGTAGCTCCGTTATGTCAATTGGGATATTTGTGCAAAGTTTCAGATCATTCGGATGAGGTTTGGTAGACTTTTTTATCCAAAATATGTTTTTAGAGTTTTTGAAAATTTTAAGGTTGAATCCGATGAAAAATTTGTGTTTTGATGTTGTTTTGAGCGTTCCGAGGATTGGAACAAGTTTGAATGATGTTTTAGGATTGCCTGGCATGTTTGGTTGAGGTCCCGGGGGCCTCGGGTGAGTTTCAGGGTGCTTTCAGACCATTTCTAAGCTATTTTTAGTTGCTGGTTTTTGGCTACAGCAGTGTTCTATGCGATCGCGGAAAATTGGATGCTATCGCGATGAGTAAAATGCGACAAAATTGTCAGTGCTTCGCGATCGCGAAGAACAAATATTCTGTTGTGCTGATCCCACTTTTGAAGCTTATATCTCACAATCTATAAGGAATTTGGAGATGACCCAAAAATAAAAGTTGTATCCTTTGTGTCTAGTTTTGAGAAATGTAAATGAATTGGAATTTCAAGTTGTGTACAAAAAGTTATAGTGGTTACACTATAGACTGTCCGGGAAGGTCTCTAATACACAGGGCTGACTTTGAAGCTTATATCTCGCAATATATAAGGAGTCAGGAAATGCGCAACATATGAAATTATATCTCTTTGTGTCTAGTTTTCAGAACATCAAACCATTTATATTTGGAGCTGTGTGCAAAAAGTTATGACCATTATACTGGAGGCTATTCGGAAAAGCTCGGAACTGTTTATCGCGAACGCGAAGCATTGTCCGCGATCGCGAAGGGCAAATTATGGGCTGAGAAAAGTTGTTCTTCGCGATCGCAAAGCATTTTACGCGATCGCAAAGAGTAAATACCTGGCCAGAAGCTTTATTTCGTGGTTTCGGCCTTTTTTAACATTTTTTGACCAAGGGAGGCAATTTTTCGAGAGATTTTCAAGGAAAACATTGAAGTAAGTGTTCTTAACTCAATTTTGGTTAGATTACTCGAATCCATTGTTATTTTTAACATGTAATTGGTGATTTTAAGTTGGAAAAGTTTGAAAACCCTTTTGGATATATTTTAGGATTTGAGGGCCGAAATGTTATCGGAAATTAGTAATTTTGGTATGGTTAGACTCGTGGTTGAATGAGTTGTCGGATTTCGTGAGTTTCGTCGGGTTTCGAGACATGGGCCCCACGGGCAATTTTGAGTTAAATTTCAAATTTTGTTGGAAAATTAGTATTTTCATATGGAACTAATTCCTATAATTAGTATTGACTGAATTGAATTAATTATGACTAGATTCGGGTCGATTGGAGGCCGATTCAAGGGGCAATGATATTTCGGAGTATGATTTTGCTCGGATTGAGGTGAGTAAAGATTGTAATGATATTCTGAGGGTTTGAAACCCCTTATTGCAAATCGTAGTGCTACATTGAGGTGAGAGATGCGCTGGAAGATGAGCGTGGGGTCTTTTACTACTGGGGATTGTGACTTGATCCGTCCCGATTGATGATTTTATCGCGTATTTGACTGAAAGTTATTTGTTATTATCATGATTTGGGTTGATTGCCATATTTGGCCTTCTTGCCAATTATTTGAACCCTTCAGGGATTTTTATCAATATTTCCTCACTGTTTTGACTTATACTTGAGCTCAGTCCTGTTGATATTTATTGTTTTACAAACTCAGCCACTTTTACTCAGATTTGAAACTTAAATGATATTTCTAAATGATGTTTTGGGCTGAGGACTACTGTTTTACAAATGCCCGAGGGGCTTGTGATAATTTTCGGACTGAGTGAGGTCGAGGGTCATATGTGAGGATATGCTGAGTGATATGAGGCCGAGGGCCTGAGATACTTTATATGCCACGAGGTGGGTTGAGTGATGTGAGGCCGAGTGTCGAGTGATGTGAGACCGAATACCGAGTGATGATACCACAAGGTGGCTTGATATAGTGCTTAGGCCGTAAGGGGCCCTTCCGGAGTCTGCACACCCACAGTGAGCATCGTCGACGATATATGGATCGGGTTGCGCGCCGCAGCGATATATGGATCGGGCTGCACATCGCAGCGATTACTATATGATCCTATTCTGAGAGTGAGCCCAAGGGCCTGATACGAGTGATTGTGAGGTAGCCCGAGGGGCTTATACGAGTGACTGTGAGGTAGCCCAAGGGGCTGATATGAGGTAGCTCGAGAGGTAGCTCGAGAGGTTGGTACTATTCTGTGATATTACCCTAGGGGCAAACTTTTATGTGTTCATCTTTCATATTTACTTGTCATTTTACCTGTTACTGTCGTACTTGTGCCCGGGGGGCGAATTTTCTATACTTATCGGCACTAACTGTTTTGCAATCATTGCTTAACTATTGAAAAAGTCATATTCAAAAGAGGTTTAAACTGAGCTAAGATATTTCTAAAGATTTCACAACTTCACTGCTTTTCTCAAAGGGTTTTACACTGCTTCTATACAATATGATGATTTGGTATACGTGATTTCTTACTGTTCAGTTGTTATTTACCTTTATTACTCACTGAGTTAGAGTACTCACTTTACTCCCTGCACCTCGTGTACAGATGCATGTTTTGGTTTACCCGGTAGCTGGTATTGACTTATCGGAGGTAGAGTTATCGGAGTTTAGCGAGGTGACTGCCAGCATTTGTAGCATCGCTTTTCTCCCTTTTTTGTTTATCAGTCCTATTTTTGTACACTTCAGGCCTTGTAGTAGTATTCATACTCTGATATATGCTCGTGACTTGTGACATCCTGGTTTGGGCTGTGTTTGGGTTGTATTCCGCACTTAATAAAGAAATCTTTTGTTTAAACTGTGGATATTTAATTATGCTAAAACTCTGTATAAATATTTAACTATTCTGAAGAGGGTGAAATGGGTTGGTTGACTGGACTTGTCTTCACGAGAGGCGCCATCACGACCGGAGCGAGGTTTGGGTCGTGACTGGAGCAGTGAGAGGAGTTGATTCCGCCGCCACCTTCACAAATCCACGAGGCGACTATTGAGCTGTATATGTTATGGTACCACCGTCACACCCGACTGATGATCGGGAACCCCATTCGTGTACTTGGCGATCGGTACAGACCATACGCTGGGAGGCACGAGGCACTGGTATGTTTTTATGGCTTATTAATATCTTATAATTGTGATATAGCGTTATTTAATTAATATTTTAAATATTATGCAGGCTATTGGACATCACATGTTCTACCAGTTGGGATAGGAGATGCAGCAGCATGGCGACAATGCTGCAGTCGTTGAGTATGGCCGTTGGGTGGAAGAGCTTGCTCTTCAGACCCTGCAGCGAGCCAGAGAGGGCACGAGGTTGGATCACGAGGCTGAGTACGCAGCGCCGGAGGAGCACCACCGGGGTAGGCCTGTCCCATGAGGCAAGGGTAGGGAACGAGGCAGGGCTTCCCCACGAGGCAGGACTGCCCCACAGGGCAGGGTTGTCTTATGAGGCAAGGGTGCCCCACAGGGTCGCGGTGGACGGCGAGGAGGTGGTCCCTAGCAAGGGGGTGTTAAGGCACCTATCAACCCACCTGTTGAGGCTAGAGATGAGGATCTTGGAGATGATCAGCCGGGTTATTTCCCTCAGCTAGACGAGCCTTCCAACAGCATGTCGGATTACAGCCTTCAACTGGATCTTCCAGCATCGCAAATCACCCTGTCATATCCATTGTCAATCACGGGTACATTCAACGGAGATGTAGACCAGTTCTTTTCAGAACCATCTACCACAGCGAGGATCGGCCGACCCGAGACGTGGATGGCGGGCGCAGGTTGAGTTATGCATCATCCCCGGCGGTTGATGCGGATCTACCACAGGCGCGGGTATGTTTGTATTGTTGTAAAATTTCAATTTGTTTTCTTTTCCTTAATGATTTGCTATAAATTAATTTTTAATTTTCTTATTAAGGCTTCGTCCTAGCCCATCACGGAGGCCACTTTTTGCGAAGATGAGGACACAACGGATGCTTATACTCAGGAGGCCGACGAGATCATGGTGAGAATATTTTTTTGACTTAACACGTACGTTACTAATATACATTTTCACATGCTAAGTAATTATTTTGTAGGTTGCTGATGACCCGATGACCCCTTCTACCGATCCTGCCAGATGTACGGTCGATGATGCTGCGCATCCTCATATAAAGATGCGACTTTATGATAATGATCTTGATAGTGTACCCGGGCGATAGGGGATGCGACTCAGGCCAGCGGCTGCACTGAAGCACACTGGTTGCGGGACTCATTGATTTATTTTTGTTTGTATTTTGTGTACATACTATATTATGTAAATAAGGGCAAGAATTGTTTTTAACAACAATTTTATTTGAACAATAATTTTATTTTAACAATACAACACAAATACAAAATAGCAAACCTAACACAATACAAACAGTACAACTAATGAAAATACTTGACAAGGAAAACATAAAGATACACTACTACGCTCAACACGTACATGCCTTTGTTTAGTCATGATCGCCTAGTATTCTCTGCTCCAACCACTTGAGCTGATCTTCCAGCTTTTTTTTTCTTCTTCCACCTCCTTTAGTTTCTCCTTCAACTCCTCAACTTCTCGTTTGTATTATTTTTCATATTCCCACTGCTTCGTACACAAACTATGAAGAGAATACAACTTGTCTTTGTAGTACTCCTGCAGACATGGTTCATCAATCCATACCTTAAAATTGCATGTAGGCCAGTCGGGTTGCCTATAAAACTTGTTCATACATGCCCAGTAGCCGCGTCCGGCCTCTTCCCAACAATCGTACATCATGGATTTTTTTCCACAGTCGCACCTTGGGACATAAAGGGGTTGTTGAGACATTTGTTAAAGAAAAACTTTCTTTTTATGAAAATATTTTCTATTGGTTATTGTTAAGTGCAGAAAATAACTAGAATGTGCCCGTTATTTATAGGCAAGATTTCACACAAATCGTAGTATTATACAATGTTTTACATATTTAATTTTTCTTAAACGAAACAACTTTTTCACATGGTTTTCCGCTTTTTTCAGAACGACAAGACAACTCACAAAATGTAGTATTATACCACGCTTTACATATTAAAGTATTCTGAAATGAAACAGCTTTTGCACAGTTGGTTCAGCTTTTTTCAGAAAGACAAGACAACACACAAAATATAGTATTATACCACGCTTTACATATTAAATTTTTCTGAAACGAAATAATTTTTTCGCAGTCGTTCAGCTTTTTTCAGAACGACAAGACAACTCACAAAACGTAGTATTATACCACGCTTTACATATTAATTTTAAAGAAATCATGTATTGATTTTATAGGTTTTTTGTTTTTAATTTTTAGATTGGTCTTCTTTACTAACACCAATAAGTTGAATATTTGAACAACCATATCAGCACCCCAATTCAAAAGGTCATGTTAAAAAATAAGATGTAACAAGATCGTGGAACATAATTTTATTTGATAGATATTGCAACATACACAAGTACATACACGTATTACAAAAAACAATACGAAAACAAAAGACTAGGTGTATCCTTGATAGTTGGGTACATTCGACGAACTTGCACCAGGAGCTGGATTACCACAGCCACGCACACCACCTGAAGGACGTTTACGACGGTCGTGTCCAGTTTGGGAGCATATGCCACATTTACGCGCATAAATGATGTCACCAACATTCATTTGGTTTCGTATACGTGTTCTCTTTTGCACTTGCAGCTTATGCAAATAGTCCTTGTTACACACCATTTTAAAAGGTTCCGGCAGCCAATAATGCTCAGCACCCAATGGATACAACTGCCAACTATAGGTGTCTACGTATGTAGCAATATTATATTGCCTATCAATATAATTGGTTGCCCCTAAACCAACTTGTTGAAAACATTTCAAGGCATGTGCACACGACATGTGGTAGATGGTCTATTTCCCACATGAACACAACCTGCTGGCTTCATTCACCATCTGTAGATTATTCCCCAGGTGTCCGCGGATAGCGGTCTTAACTTCAAAAGCACCCCGATCATGATCGTACTGTAAAAATGAATGCCAATGTGCTCGCCTCTTGTACCTTTCAAATCTTCTAATCGGTATTGGCATAAATTTAACACCCATGTCCATCAATGTTGATACAGCTCCATGCCTTTCAACAAACCTCTCCGCAATCTGTTTGAATGTCATGCGGACCATGGCAGTGATAGGCAATCCACGGGAAGACTTCAACAAGCCGTTGAATGACTACGACACATTTGTAGTCAGTGTTCCCCATCATCTTCCTCCATCAACATGCAATGTACACATGTAAAGCTCATGTCCCATCAGCCAAGTGTAGGCTCGTAGATCTAACTGCTGGATCGCTTTCATGCGCCTTGTGAATTTGCACTGCTGGTGCTCAGTTGTAGCCATCCACATTAAATCATGCAAGGCCTTATCGTGATATTTCTTCTGAAAATTGGCCTTCAGGTGCCTCACACAGTAACAGTGGTATGCATAGGGTTCCTGTCATTCAGGGAAGTGCCGTACAAATTTTAAAATACCAACATGTCGATTAGATATTAGACAAATACCTGAACGCTATTTGATAACGTGCTGCTTCAATTGGTTCAAAAAAAGCATCCACGTCTCTTCGCTTTCATTGGCACAAATGGCAAAAGCTTGTGGAAATATTTGTCCGTTGGTATCTACTGCAACTGCAATCAAAAGCTTAATATCATACTTTTCATATACATGAGTACTGTCTATGAAAATTACAGGACGACAATGCACAAAACCATCAATTGATATTTTAAATGACCATAACACATAGTTGAAAGTATATTCGGGTCTATCCGGACTCCGGTCACGCCTCCATTCAACAATAGTCCCGGGGTTAAAGTGTTGCAGTGCGGCCATGTACCTGGGTAGAGATGAAAAAGACTTATCCCAGTCGCCATAAATAAGTTCAAAGGCACGTTTGCGATCGAGATATGCCTTTCTTTTGGTTATAGTACAACCATACTTCCGGTGGACGGCTGTAATACACTCTTTAATCTTGAACCTAATTGACACTTCCAACTATAGAATCAAGACAAGAGAAATCAAGTCTACTTCCAGGTTGAAGTGATTCTCATTGAATGTGTCCATTTCACATCTGTGGGTGCTAATACATTTACCCACTTTCCACAACCCTGATTTATTCTTGATGGCATGCAACATCCAGTGACAACCCATAAAGTCTCTACGATATATAGCCTTGTATACCTCCGTAGTTGACTCTCTTACCGTCATCTCACGGCACTCTCTTATGTTGTAGATTTTTACAACCCTGATTAGGCGAGCTTTATCGGGGAAATACATGTCATTTGCCAGCACTGCTGGTCTAGACTCATCCCACATTGCTGACCGAATTTTGTCATCATCCCGTGTAAGGGCATCCACGTCCGGCATACTTGGCAAATTATCAAGGTAGGGAATATTCTTCTCATGAAACGGCACGTGGGATTTGTACATTCTTGGTCTAACGGGAGATGGAGGAGCATGCTCCCTCGTCAGCTCAGGTTCGGCATCCACTTCCTCCTCGTCATCACCCTCATCACGAGTCAATACGTCATTTATGGGCAACTGTGTGAGGTCAGGAACATCAAGATGCTCGTTTTCACTGCACAAAAAGAACAAAATGATAAGCTGCTCAACTAGATAAATTCTTTACATATAGCTATATCACTTAACTTACAAGTCGTACTGTGTTGACGTTCCATGATGGATATTTTCTTGTTAGTGATGACTCCCGGATTGACTACCGTGGTCCAATACGGCAGAACTACGCATATTCCAACTAGGAGCGGGGTCATAACTTGTAAAATTCATATCCGGACGGTACCCCCTATGAAAAATATGAATGTTAATACAAATCAAATTCAAACATAAAAATAAACATCGCTAAAGCGTAGAAAAATTGAAGTTTACTAGTCGTCTTGTGGATTATATAAAGTCGAAAAATTATTTTGTGGCTGCTCATTCGCCAGTGGTGACAAGTTTAAATCAAGGCAAGCTCTTTCATCAGCAATCTGTCCGGCAAAAACTGCTCCAGAATAACCATCCGATGACTGGAGGTTATCCCTACTATGCACACCCCCATTATTGGGAACGTTTTCAACATTGGCGTACATTTCCAATAATTTTATTACTATAAATTTCATGTATTTATCCGGAATCCGCAAAAAATCTCTAAGAGTTTCAATATCTTTGATGTTAAACTCAGAATAATAAGCAAACCTCTTCAGAGTCACTGAATACGGAAATCTACCGGTTACTTTAAGGTTCACCGAACGTTTCCTCACTCATTTTTTTACGTAACAACGATATCAATTTATCGTACTCCATTGTAAGCGGCAATTTAAGATGACACTGTGGAGGTGAGCTATACCTCACAGAGTTATTCTCCATTATAACCTCAACCTCCCCCCTCCC
>MU771963.1:35400-47002 GCA_026770625.1 Nicotiana glauca
ACTGTCAAATTTTGATAGCGAAGGCACTTAGCCTGATTTCCAGTTTGAGCGAGGTTGAACTGTCAAATTTTGATGGCGAAGGCACTTAGCCAGATTCCCAGTTCGAGCGAGGTCGAACTGTCAAATTTTGATAGCGAAGGCACTTAGCCTGAGTCCTAGTTCGAGCGAGGTCGAACTGTCAAATTTTGATAGAGAAGGCACTTAGCCTAACTCCTAGATCGAGCGAGGTCGAACCGTTAAATTTTGATGGCGAAGGCACTTAGCCTGAGTCCCAGTTCGAGCGAGGTTGAACTGTAAAAAAATTTGATGGAGAAGGCACTTACCCTGAGTCCCAGTTCGAGCAAGGTTGAACTGTCAAATTATGATGGCGAAGGCACTTAGCCTGAGTCCCAGTTAGAGCGATGTCGAACTGTAATATTTTGATGGCGAAGGCACTTAGCCTGAGTCCTGGTTCGAGCGAGGTCGAACTGTCAAATTTTGATGGCGAAGGCACTTAGCCTGAGTCCCAGTTCGAGCGAGGTCGAACTGTAATATTTTGATGGTGAAGGCACTCAGCCTTAGTCCCAGTCCGAATGAGATAGAACCTGTCGATCTTTGATGGTGAAGGCCTTAGCCTTGGTCCCAGTTCGAGCGAGGTCGAACTGTAATACTTTGATGACGAAGGCACTTAGCTTGAGTCTCAGTTCAAGCGAGGTCAGACTATAATATTTTGGAGGTGAAGGCCTTAGCCTTAGTCCCATTTCAAACGAGGTCGAACTATAATATTTTGATGGCGAAGGCACTTAGCCTGAACCCCAATTCGAGCGAGGTCGAACTGTAGAATTTTGATAGCGAATGCACTTAGCCTGAGTCCTAGTTCGAGCGAGGTCGTACTGTCAAATTTTGATAGCGAAGGCACTTAGCCTGAGTCTTACATCGAGCGAGGTCGAATCGTTAAATTTTGATGGCGAAGGCACTTAGCCTGAGTCCAAGTTCGAGCGAGGTCGAACTGTAAAATTTTGATGGCGAAGGCACTTAGCCTGAGTCCTAGTTCGAGTGAGGTCGAACTGTCAAATTTTGATGGCGAAGGCACTTAGCCTGAGTCCCAGTTCGAGCGAGGTCAAACTGTCAAATTTTGATGGCGAAAGCACTTAGCTTGAGTCCTAGTTCAAGCAAGGTCGAACTGTCAAATTTTTATGGTGAAGGCACTTAGCCAAAGTCCTTGTTCGAGCGGGGTCGAACTGTCATATTTTGGTGGCGCAGGCACTTATCCTGAGTCCCAGTTCGAGCAAGGTCGAACTGTTAAAATTTGTATGGCGAAGTCACTTAGCCTGAGTCCTAGTTCGAGCGATGTCGAACTGTCAAATTTTGATGGTGAAGGCACTTAGCCTGAGTCATAATTCGAGCGAGGTCGAACTGTCAAATTTCGATGGCGAAGGAACTTAGCCTGAGTCCCGGTTCGGGCGAGGTGAAACTGTCAAATTTTGATGGCGAAAGCACTTAGCTTGAGTCCTAGTTCAAGCGAGGTCGAACTATCAAATTTTTATGGCGAAGGTACTTAGCCTAAGACCTAGTTCGAGCGAGGCCGAACTGTCAAATTTTTATAGCGAAGGCACTTAGCCTGAGTCCTAGTTCGAGCGAGGTCGAACTGTCAAATTTTGATGGCGAAGGCACTTATCCAGAGTCCCAGTTCGAGCGAGGTCGAACTGTTAAAATTTGTATGGCGAAGTCACTTAGCCTGAGTCCTAGTTTGAGCAACGTCGAACTATCAAATTTGGATGGCGAAGGCACTTAGCCTGAGTCTTAATTCGAGCGAGGTCGAACTGTCAAATTTCGATGGCGAAGGCACGTAGCCTGAGTCCCAGTTCGAGCGAGGTCGAACTGTCAAATTTTGATGGCGAAGGCACTTAGCCTGAGTCCCAGTTCGAGCGAGGTCGAACTGTCAAATTTTGATAGAGAAGGCACTTAGCCTGACTCCTAGATCGGGCGAGGTCGAACCGTTAAATTTTGATGGCGAAGGCACGTAGCATGAGTCCTAGTTCGAGCGAGGTCGAACTGTCAAATTTTGTTAGCGAAGGCACTTAGCCTGAGACTTAGTTCGAGCGAGGTCGAACTGTCAAATTTTTATGGCGAAGGCACTTATCCTAAGTCCTAGTTCGAGCGAGATAGAACTGTCAAACTTTGATGGCGAAGGCACTTAGCATGAGTCCTAGTTCGATCGAGGTCGAACTGTCAAATTTTTATGGCGAAGGCACGTAGCCTGAGTCCTAGCTCGAGCGAGGTCGAACTGTCAAATTTTTATAGCGAAGGCACTTAGCCTGAGTCCTAGTTCGAGCGAGTTCGAACTATCAAATTTTTATGGCGAAGGCACTTATCCTGAGTCCCAGTTCGAGCGAGGTCAAACTGTCAAACTTTGATGGCGAAGGCACTTAGCCTGAGTCCTAGTTTGAGCGAGGTCGAACTGTCAAATTTTGATGGCGAAGGCACTTAGCCTAAGTCTCAGTTCGAGCTAGGTCGAACTGTCAAATTTTGATGGCGAAGGCACTTAGCCTGAGTCCTAGTTCGAGCGAGGTCGAACTGTCAAACTTTGATGGCGAAGGCACTTAGCCTGAGTCCCAGTTCGAGCGAGGTCGAACTGTCAAATTTTGATGGCGAAGGAACTTAGCCTGATTCCCATTCGAGCGAGGTCGAACTGTCAAACTTTGATGGTGAAGGCACTTAGCCTGAGTCCCAGTTCGAGCGAGGTTGAACTATCAAATTTTGATGGCGAGGGCACTTAGCCTGAGTCCCAGTTCGAGCGAGGTCAAAATGTCAAATTTTGATAGCGAAAGCACTTAGCTTGAGTCCTAGTTCAAGCGAGGACGAATTGTCAAACTTTGATGGCAAAGGCACTTAGCCTGATTTCCACTTCGAGCGAGGTTGAACTGTCAAATTTTGATGGCGAAGGCACTTAGCCTAAGTCTCAGTTCGAGCTAGGTCGAACTGTCAAATTTTGATGGCGAAGGCACTTAGCCTGAGTCCTAGTTCGAGCGAGGTCGAACTGTCAAACTTTGATGGTGAAGGCACTTAGCCTGAGTCCTAGTTCGAGCGAGGTCGAACTGTCAAACTTTGATGGCGAAGGCATTTAGCCTGATTCCCAGTTCGAGCGAGGTCGAACTGTCAAATTTGATGGCGAAGGCACTTAGCCTAATTCCCATTTGAGTGAGGTCGAACTGTCAAACTTTGATGGTGAAGGCACTTAGCCTGAGTCCCAGTTCGAGCGAGGTTGAACTGTCAAATTTTGATGGCGAAGGCACTTAGCCTGAGTTCCAGTTCAAGCGAGGTCGAACTGTAATACTTTGATGGCGAAGGCACTTAGCCTGATCCTAATTCGAGCGGGGTCGAACTGTAATATTTTGATGGTGAAGGCACTTAGCCTGAGTCCCAGTTCGAGCGAGGTCGAACTGTAATATTTTGATGGCGAAGGCACTTAGCCTTAGTCCCAGTCCGAATGAGGTCGAACTTGTCGATCTTTGATGGTGAAGGCTTTAGCCTTGGTCCCAGTTCGAGCGAGATCGAACTGTAATACTTTGATGGCGAAGGCACTTAGCCTGAGTCTTAGTTCGAGCAAGGTCAAACTGTAATATTTTGGAGGCGAAGGCCTTAGCCTTAGTCCCAGTTCGAACGAGGTCGAACGATAATATTTTGATGGCGAAGGCACTTAGCCTGAGTCCCAGTTCGAGTGAGGTCGAACTGTCAAATTTTGATAGCGAAGTCGCTTATCTTGAGTCCTAGTTCGAGTGAGGTCGTACTGTCAAATTTGTATAGCGAAGGCACTTAGTCTGAGTCCTAGATCGAGCGAGGTCGAACCGTTAAATTTTGATTGCGAAGGCACTTAGCGTGAGTCCCAGTTCAAGCGAGGTCGAACTGTAAAATATTGATGGCGAAGGCACTTAGCCTGAGTCCTAGTTCGAGAGAGGTCGAACTGTAATATTTTGATGGCGAAGGCACTTAGCATGAGTCCCAGTTCGAGCAGGGTCGAACTGTAATATTTTGATGGCTAAGGCACTTAAGCTGAGTCCCAGTTCGAGCGAGGTCAAACTATTATATTTTGATGGCGAAGGCCTTAGCCTTGGTCCCAGTTCTAGTGAGGTCGAACTATAATACTTTGATGGCGAAGGCACTTAGATTGAGTCCCAGTTCGAGCGAGGTCGAACTGTAATATGTTGATGGCGAAGGCTTTAGCCTTAGTCCTAGTTTGAACAAGGTCGAACTGTCAAATTTTGATGGCGAAGGCACTTAGCCTGAGTCCCAGTTCGAGCGAGGTCGAACTGTCAAATTTTGATGGCGAAGGCACTTAGCCTGAGTCCCAGTTCGAGCGAGGTCGAACTGTCAAATTTTGATAGCGAATGCACTTAGCCTGAGTCCTAGTTCGAGTGAGGTCGAACTGTCAAATTTTGATAGTGAAAGCACTTAGCCTGAGTCCTAGATCGAGTGAGGTCGAATTGTTAAATTTTGATGGCAAAGGCACTTAGCCTGAGTCCTAGTTCGAGTGAGGTCGAACTGTAAAACTTTGATGGAGAAGGCACTTAGCCTGAGTCCCAGTTCAAGCGAGGTCGAACTGTCAAATTTTGATGGCGAAGGTAATTAGCCTGAGTCTGAGTTCGAGCGAGGTTGAACTGTCAAATTTTGATGGCGAAGGCACTTAGCCTGAGTCCCAGTTCGAGCGAAGTCGAACTGTAATATTTTGATGGCGAAGGCACTTAGCCTGAGTCCCAGTTCGAGCGCGGCCGAACTGTAATACTTTGATGGCGAAGGCACTTAGCCGTCAAACTGTAATATTTTGATGGCGTAGGAACTTAGCCTGAGTCCTAGTTCGAGCGAGGTCGAACTGTAATACTTTGATGGCGAAGGCACTTAGCCTTAGTCTCAGTTCGAACGAGGTCGAACCTGTCGATCTTTAATGGCGAAGGCCTTAGCCTTAAAGGGTTCCCTGGGGGAGTCCCAACTTGCTTAATTTTGCTTGCATTTGAGAATATGATGTATTTCCTAGGGGAGTCCCAGTTTGTTTAATTTTGCTTGTATTTGGAGAATATGATGTATTTCCTAGGGGAGTCCCAGTTTGTTTAATTTTGCTTGTATTTGGAGAATATGATGCATTTCCTTTTCATGTATCTGGGAGAATGCTCCTGCTTCTATTCCATTAAGAAAAATGGTTAGATAAACAAAATTAAATCGTTTGTTACCTCGATTTGATCGGTCGACGAGTGGAGAGAAGCGGCCACGTTCACTCCTCTGGTTATGGTTTTAGTGGCCGCTACCATTTTGGCAAGGCCGTATATTTCAATGTTTTGTGCTCGGGGCATCTGGTCGAGTTGACTCTCGTCAAACTCGGGCAGTAGCCTATGGATTCCTGCCTGATATTTTCGTAGCCTTTGTTCTTTTATTTGGAAAGTCCCTGTGACTTGGTTGATGACGGGTTGTGAGCCATATTGGAGGATGATTTGCCGTGCTCCATACTTGAGAGCTAGTTACTGTCCTTGTAAATGTCAAAGCAAAAGGTGAAGTTGGCATGACAAAGCACACGAAGGCCTGAAAGGACGCCACTGTGCAAAACCACACCTCTCAACCGTGGTATTTTAGCAGCAGCCAAGTATAATGTTAGGCCACTTCTTAAATCTAGATTAGATGTCAATGCATACGACAAGGTAGTTCCCAAATATTCTACATCTTTTATTCAATAAAACTCCAATAGCTTTGGATTTGGAAATTGTTTAAAGATTTGCCAGTAATAGTTGCATGATAATGCGGACGAGGCGAGTGATCAAATGGAAAGCTCTAATGAGTTTAGTTTAATGCAACAGACCGAAGGCCTTCTAGTTGAGCTAATATCTTGAGCTGTTTATGATTTCTTGGAGCAATATTGAGACCATATCTTTACTCACCTTGAAACCATGATTCAATAGAGGTACTTCAATCATTATTTTATTAGGTGTATCAAATTCGTTTGGCTTCTCTGAGGACGCTCCATAGTCGGAATTGAATCTTAGATCTAAAGGAAACTAAAATTTTAACTAGAAAATGTCCACATACGGTGCCAAATTATTTGACTCAAAAGTGGTTTAACATTTTTTAAGCAAATCAATCAATAAAGATGAAGGGGCAAATCCTAGTTAAAGATAATTAACTCTAGATCCGAGACGAGTAGGAGAAGTAGAAAAACATAGTCAAATATAAATGTTGACAGCGATTATGATCAGATTTAATACCATAAATAAAGATGCATTAAGTAACAAAAATATAAATAAAGGAAAAGAGTCACCCGATCTTCAGTGAGACGAATCTTCTTTCATTTAATAAAGATCAATGGTAGACAAATACAAGAACCTTCTGACCCTATTTTGGATCCGATGAAGGTATGGGATCACTGATCCTCTCAATTCTTTGGAGAGGTGTGTTTACATATTTTCTAGAAAAAGGGAGAGGGAGACCGAGAGAGAGCCCCCTTTTTTGGGAAGTCCTCCCCTCCTATTTATAATGGGTTATCCATAGAAAATCCTAAAAAAGGGTACAATTTAGAGGGAATATTCGGTAGAATATTCCTTTTGAGTATTCCAAAGCAAATTAGTTGTTTGATGATGGTCCGACCTTGATTGTTGACGGCGGTCCGACCTTGGTTACTGATGACGGTCCGACTTGATTGTTGATGACGGTTCGACCTTGGTTACTGATGACGGTCCGACGTTGGCATGTCTGACCACGACCTTATGTCTCCGCGTGCCAAATTTCTCTGATCTAATTTTGACCCATACAATACTGAGATCCAATCATAAATATGGGCCCCAACACAAAGGAAATGCAGCTTGTGAATACTGTTACAGAATGGAGTTGGCTTTCAAGAAGAGCTGAAGAAAGGAATTTGATTTCTCTTTTTTTTTTTTTTTAAATATTTCTCTTTTCATGAAAGGAACAAAGAAGTAGCACCCAGAAAATAAATGCATATCTTCTTTTTGCTAGTACTGAAGCATTCCAGTGAGATTGTAGCAGCCAAATGTAAAAGCACATGAATAGGACAAACTAGAACCTTTTCTTTCTTGGTGGTTGGTGCTTAAGAAAAATAAAAAAAATATATACATTTTATTTTCTTTTATAGTATATAACAATATTTGGATTACATTATTTTGAAACATAAATAAAAAATTAACCACATGATATTACAAGGGATAAATCAAAAGAATAGGGCCAGTAGTACTTAATTAAGTAGCATTCCAGTGAGACTGTAGCAGCCAATTGAAAAAACTCATGAATAGGACAAACTAGCTCGTACCCTTTTCTTTCTTGGTGCTCAAGAAAAGCAAAAAGACCGAAAAAATCAAATCGATTTATTTATAAAATATAAATCCAGCATTCTAAATCGATTTAATTAACACTTTCATCAATTTAGTGTGGTATGGTGTGAAATTCTGAAAACTGAAAATATTTTCTTTCATTTAGTAGAAATAAAGAAAGTTAAAGTCCTAAACGGAAAACGAACAAATTTAATTTGTTTATGTATATGTATCATTTTATTATCTTTTACATATAACAATATTTGTTTTAGGTCTTTTGCTGTCATAACTCAACTGTTTGACCAAGCTTCTTTTTGGGCCAAACGAGTTTTATTTAGCTAAAAATATTTTTCAAAAAAGTATTTTGAGAGAAAAGCTACTCAAAAATACTTTTTTTTTCTCATTTTAAAAAGTTTGGTCAAACGTCTTATTTTTGAAAAAAAATACACATAGAAACACTTTTTAAAAGTTTGGTCAAAAATTAATTGTTGCTCAAAAATATTTTTTAAAATTAATTAGTCAAACACAAACTATTTCTCCCAAAAAGTATTTTTTAAAAAGCACTTTTGTATAATTTGGTTGATTAACCGAGATCAGTGGGAGAGATCGAAGATCGACCCCATACATGTCAGGCCGAGGATCGAGGATAAGGTACTGAATTCAAAATTTGAGGTACCTGTAGAGATCGAGACCAATAGTGATCAAAATCAAACTCGAGCAAGAGCGAAGATAGCATAATAATGGAAAAATGAGATATCCGTGACTGGTCGAGAATCACCGCGGAAATCTCGGAACAGATCAAATCATGGACGGTTATATTTAGCTAATCATGGGATTTTCTTTTGTAATAAGAATTATACCATAATAGGATTCCTCTAAGGGTCTCAACCATTTGTAATCACTATATATTCACGTACATCAAAGCAATAGAATATTCTGTCTTTTTGGTTTATCAGTTCACTTCTTAGTTCTACTCTCGGTTCGAGGGTGACCTAGCTCGAGGGCTAAAACAATACTGGTTTGCTTTACTTAATTTCTTATTTCTGTTACTAATCTTCACATTTATCAATTGGTATTAGGCGACATCACGCGTGTATGGGTGAAAATATGGTCAAGGGAACCTCGCTTGAAATAAGGCAATCAAGAATCAATTAGGCTGAGTTCGTGCCTTAGAAGCGACACTAGCGAGCCGAGCAGCTAATGTCGAGGTCGAGCACTCAGATCGGCCAAAACGATTAGTTTAGCAATAAGATACTTTAAGGGGATATTCTGAAGAATATTCTCTGTATTTGTACTTTTAGTAGGTAAGAGATATGTTAGGAAGAATAGAGAGAGAAAGAAGGGGTATGTAATATTCTATTTGATAAGCTCTCTTTAGAAATGTTGACTCTCAAGTAACTACAAACATAAACCCTGAAGGGTAGCTCAACTGGTACTGGCTTTGGGGACAAAGTTCCCAAGGACGCCAGTTCGAGCCCCCGCATGGCCACTGGAGGCATTAAAAAAACCGGTCGCGCATCCAGGGCTCCGTGGAACTTTCCGTGGTGAACCCGCCTTGAAACAGCGAGACCCGGTAGGTAAAGCTAGTCGGATTCACAAAGTGATGCCTCGAAACCACGGTTAAAAAAAAATAACTACAAACATTATCTTTACACAAGATTTGATTTGTTGTTTATTCCAAGCTTTCTCACACCAGATCCGATAAAGTATTCGATATTCCCACATTTGGTTACCTTATATCACTGTCAGAGGGAGAATCATCCAACTCATTGAACATTTGGGTGAATCATTCTCTCTATTTACATTTATTGACATTTGTCATATTTATTGCTTGTCATTGTCCCCTCTTCACTCATAACAATATCATTAAACATCTCTTTTAGTATTTAACAACTTTAAATGCGGTTTTTAGACTATTATTATCCATCAATCTTAGATCTAGGATTTATTATATTTAACTAAAATTTTACCCATTATCATTTATTTAATTAGTTTAACAAAAAAGTTTGATATTTTTTAGTTAAACAACGTTTCCTTAAAACCACATTATAAGTTTAATTGTTATCTAATTTTAAGAGTAAGCAATTTTTGAAAAAAAATACTTTTCAAAATAAACAGATTTTTGAAGCTTGCCATACAATAACCTTTATCTTTTTTAACATTATGCTTAAAATGGAAAACAATATACAAACTCCAATTCAAATAAAAGAAAGTGAAAAAGAAATAGCGAAAGAAAAGGAAACAAACCGTCTGAATAGGTCAAGCAAGTTACCACATGCAATCCTGTAAACTATAAAATCTCCTGGTCCTCATCCATGTTCGCTTTTGATGTTAGAAAATTTCATACAGTAAAGTAAATTGGGTCTACAAATGATGGAACTTATATTTTTTTTATTTAATGATAGTAAATGTTAATAATTTTATATTCTTAAAACATTGACATAATATATTACTAGTCAATAACTTTATCAAGACAAAAATATATTTCCTCCCACATAGAAAAACCTTTTTAAAAAAATAATCAAAAGATCATTCACAAAAGGATATCTTTCAAAGGACATTTGTTGGATAATAACAATTCAATTTCCTAATTTCTATATTTGTTTTTTCAATTCTCTAAAAGTGTTCTTTTCGGAATTTTCAATCTCTAAGTTCCCTATTTAAGAATTATTTCCATTTAATTTCTGCACGTATATCCATTTACGTACAAGCACTAGTCTCCCTGCAACCTGCAAACCTGACCACCTTTCCATATATATATTTAGCTTAGGGTTCCCAATCCCATTGCAGAAAACTTCTCCTTCACTCTTTCCACCATTTTTCAGAATATGGCTGTGAAAGTAACAAAAGCTGAGAAGAAGGTTAACTATGACAAGAAGCTATGCAAGCTTCTTGACATATATCAACAGATCCTTATTGTGGGTGCAGATAATGTGGGTTCTAATCAGCTACAGATGATCCGTAAGGGATTACGTGGTGACTCTATCGTTTTGATGGGAAAAAATACAATGATGAAGAGGTCTATTAGGATCCATGCTGAGAAGACTGGCAATAATGCTTTCCTTGCCCTCATCCCTTGCCTTGTGGTTTGTTTCCTTTACACCTTTTCTCTTCATCTTCTTTGTTTGGTTGTGGGATATAGATTATTAGTATATCTTTTTGGGTCTTTTCTTATTTTGGTTCTGTTTCTTAGGACCATAGAAATCGGTACATGCACTTTTTGATTTAAGGTGCTCTTATGTGTAGTTTCTTAATACTGTGTGTTAAAATTATTGCCTCAATTTTTTTTTTTTTCGGAAATTGATCGGACGTTCAAATACTAACGCTAGAAATTAAACTTATTTATTTTCTATTTTTGAATCCATTAAGTCTCTTTTGGATAGAGGAGTACGTATCTTTTTAGAATCAGATTTGGCTTCGTACTAATAATAATGGGTTGTGGGATTTTTTTACAAACTATGAGATGATCCTGTTTTTCTTCCTTTCCTTTTCGGATCACTGTTATTTTGATTTCTTGGGACTAAAGGAATAGGTACTGTAAGGCTAGTTTATTGTTGTTGTTAGTATTAATTAGTGTTATTGTTGTAATTTCTACATTTTATTATTCCATAATAATAGTTTAGAAAAAAATGTTTCTAAATAGAGCAGAATATATAGAAGATTCATATCATCAATTTAACTAGCTAGTTTGGGATTGAATGGTAATTGATAATCTAACTATAGCATTTAGCGATCTTTAATTGTTGCCTAATGATTCTCTTCCGCCTCATATGTAATATCGTAACAGGGTAACGTGGGGTTGATCTTCACTAGAGGAGACCTGAAAGAAGTCAGCGATGAAGTATCCAAGTACAAGGTATAATGTAAATTATGATCACGTTTTCCTTTCTCGTCTCCCATTTTCTTCCTTTCGGCATCTAACATTTATCTTTATTCTTTTCGGTTTGCTGGTCATAACTCTACTGTATTATCAGTGCCTCCATATAGTATGTAGGAGTATCTGTAAAAGACATTAAGAGTAAGCTTATAATCTGGTCAAATTGGCTTATAAGAACATTTTGGCTTATCTACTCATTTAGTAATTGTTAATTTGTTATTGAAATGAACTTCTAGAACAAAATCGATTGGTATTCAATGACTAGCCTTTTGCTATCAATGTTCTGATTGAATTGTTTCTTTTCCCCTTAAAAATGCTGTTTATGAGTTGATTTGGGTCCCAAAATACTTCTGCAATTGTTTGATGATTAAACGCCATACAAAATAGTTTTACATTTATCAATCTTCACTTGTTTTTTTTTTTTTTTTTTGAGTGGGGG
>MU771963.1:47423-62052 GCA_026770625.1 Nicotiana glauca
TTTTTTTTTTTTTTTTTTGAGTGGTGTGTACTTTATTTATCTGAAGTATGAGAATTCTGACTTTAACACTTGATAAAAAAAAAAGGTTGGAGCACCTGCTCGTGTTGGCCTGGTTGCACCAATTGATGTGGTTGTTCCTCCTGGAAACACTGGACTTGATCCTTCCCAAACCAGTTTCTTTCAGGTTCAAATCTTTCAATATTTCCTAAGCTGCTTATGCTTTTATCTATATGGATAATCTCAAGACCCCTTGTTTCTAGGTACTCAATATCCCAACTAAAATCAACAAGGGCACGGTTGAGATCACCATCCCCGTGGAGATTATAAAGAAGGGGGAGAAAGTGGGCTCATCTGAGTCTGCACTTCTGTCTAAGTTGGGTATTAAGCCATTCTCTTATGGTCTCATAGTCCAATTTGTCTATGACAGTGGTTCTGTTTTCAGTCCTGAGGTTCTTGATCTCACAGAAGATGATCTTATTGCTAAGTTTGCTGCTGGACTTTCCAATGTTGTTGGTCTTTCTATGCTTCTTTCATATCCTACTCTTGCTGCTATTCCCCACATGTTCATCAACGGGTACAAGAATGTTCTGTCGTTTGCTGTAGCAACAGAATACTCATTCCCACAGGCTGAAAAAGTGAAGGAGTACCTGAAGGTTAGCACTTTGTGCAATTCTTGAAAGCCCCTTAACTAATGCATTATTCTTGACATTATTTTAACAAAGTTTTTGAACTTGCAGGACCCGAGCAAGTTTGCTACAGCTATTGCTGCTCCAGTTGCTACTAAACCTTCTGCTAAACCTGCTACTGCCAAGGAGGAAAAGAAAGAAGAACCTGCTGAGGAGGAGGATGATGACTTTGTCGGCGGATTGTTTGATTAAGTAGTTTAATCTAATGGCGGTTTCAGGTCCTATACTAGCAATGATGAATGCTATTATGGGTGTCTATTAGGATGCTTTTAAACAATTTCCATATTGTTTGCTATCACTCAGATGTTTCATGCACTGATGTATTAGTTCTGTAGCTTCAGTGGAGTTCTAACTTTTGGATTTGTGTTATCCTTGGCATTTTGCTTTGGATATCTATGTGCTACTTTGCCTTAGCTTATAATATAGAATCAGCATGCAATATAGCTCTTTGGTTCATAGGAATCATGCTCTAATTTAATTTGCAATGATGTCCGAAAGATTAGACCACCTCCACCTGGATATGGATATCCATTTGAAAATTAATTTTCATTCATAGTCGGAGAAGAGATCAGCTGATCTTGTAACAAACTGAAATTTCCCGAGTGCAGAATTTCCTTAGTGATGATATTAAGTTAGCCTTTTAGTTGAAAGAGTTGCTTAAGTAGAAAGAGGATTACTATAGTTTTTTTTTATTTGCATGTGGTGGAAGCCACGAAACGCAATTTGGAGAGAGCAAAAGCATGCACTTCTCAGTCTAATAAGCTTCCAGTAAAGCTCATTGATACTCCTTTTCGCCTTTTGGTTAAAAAGCCCAGAAAATTAATCTCTTCCTCCACAAAATGTCAGTGTAGCTCGCTCCCCTGCTAATTTGCAGTTACGTTCATAAGCTCCGCTTATTATGGAACTAAGGAGAAAAGGTGTTGGGACTTCAACAAAAAGAAATGCTCAGGATAATGTTTTCACCCTTACACAAAAATCAACAGTGTGGCATTACATGTTGATTTTATTTTTAATCCAGAGATTCTTGAAATTGAAAATCAGCATATGGTAATAATACACAAGAACTTGCATGTTACACATTAGTGTACATCTACAATCTCTTTGTCACAATTTTCCCTATATAACTTTTTCCAACTATAATAAAATCTTTGGACCTAGATGTTCTTGTTCCTTCCATCCATAGCCGCAATGACCAGGTTTGATATCTGTTTCCATACACAACAGAGTCAATATATATCCAGTTCCAGTAAGTGCATTGCGAACTACAAGGGGAAAAAACTAACCTTCATGTCTGGACCATAAATTGGCTGTTTGTAGCAACGAAGTAAATAATAGAGAATCACAATCTTGCACTAAGTTGTTCCATCACACTTGTTGAAGACAATTTCGAAAGAAGCGTATTCCCTGATCCAAAATCAGTGTCATATATTAGTGGCATCACTTCATCCGTTAAAAGCATACAACTATGGTTAGCAGGTGTCTCTAAGAATCAAGATCAGAACAAGACAACGAAATAAGTTCATACCTGTAATGCAAAGGTGATGTCTGCTTCATCTACCAATAATGTTACTCTACTTAATTTTTCTTCTCGAGCCTTTCCTACCTTTAGAATCCCCTGCAATTTTATTTACACCTTCAGTTATGCTTCTTCCCATTCTTTAACTAAGTACTGATGAGTGATGATTGAGAAAGATAAAGAGAAAAGGAAACTGAAATGAAGAACATGTTGTTTACATGCTTTTCAAGATTTTACCTGATCACCTAGCACCCTACACATGCTTGATAGCTCCATGATTCCAACTGGTGGTATTAAAGTTGATTTACAGACATCAAGGTAAGAGACGTTCAGCTGCAACAGATTGTAAAATGTCTCACATCTTTTTTCTCCTTATGCTATTAAATCTCACATTTATAGTAACAAACAGAAATTACCTCGCCTATTGTCGCATCCTTCTTCTTCCCCCTGAATAGCTTGACAGCAGAGCAAAGTATAATCTGCAGCAAAGTATATTTACGCATTACTCAGCACCACCAAGTGATTTTTATATGCCCATACAACAATAATCTAGAAGGACGTCATAAAAAAAGTGGCTCCGTTCAGCACTTGTTGAGCGTTAATAAATTTGCAAATCACTAAAATCCTACATTCTGTAATGATGCTTTTGGTAAAGAGTAAAGACATCGCATGCAAATCAACTTTTGAATCTAGTTCTTGCATTCGATCTGCCAATACACCACAAATATTTGAACGCTTCAACCATAATCCAATAGCTTTCCTCTATCATTCTTTTTTTTTATTTTCTACTTCTTTGGTTCCTTTGGTAGTCGAGAACTAAGAAACTTACTTGGAGATGAAACCAAATGAACTTTAGATATCTTCTCATGTCATGTAGCCCAGGAATGTTTACCTGTTGATGTTGTGGAAGTGATTGTATAGTATCCACCACTGGCGATCTATATGCCTTAGATAAAGCAATAGCCACATGATCAACCCTAACCTGTTAAAAAGTTCCAACTTATAACAAAACACAAAATGTAGTGTAAAAAGAAAAGGCAAATGGGGATACAGAATTTATAAAATTACAGCTAGGTTCTTACTGGAGACTAAGGGGCCAAGATAATTTTAAAAAAGTGCTATTTAAGAACTAGATACATATTGCTGGACAATGTGCTCATTGAATAATGAAAGTTTAAGTAGTAACAATCAGTGCACTGAAACTAGCAGTACTAGTCACTAAGCAGGTTTAAGCAGCAAGGCAGGTTGATAAGGGAGAATATAGAACAGTAGCTTTGCAGGCTGGAATACTACTAGTGATTGCTTATAAAAATTCAGCTAAACTTGTCTGCTTTTATCATATGAATAAAGAGGTCCCTAGGTCTATAACTTACACCGTCGTTATGTGATAAATTCCGATCTTCAGGCCTTAGAAATGTCGTTTATAACTCTCAAATACTTTTTTGTAGAAAGATAACAGTGATAATTCTCAAATACTTATATATCGTGTTTTCCCTAGGCCTGGTATAGTGTAGAATTTGAAATCTCAATGGATCTCAAGGGAGCAAACGAGCACAAATGTGAGGCAGCAGAAGTTCAAAACCAACTTTAGTCTGCAGTACCATTACCCTTCACCCACCCTTTGAAATTCTAGATTTTATTAATATCTAGAGGAAACTTAATAATATGGAATCAGAGGAAAAGAAGCAACAAGAAGATAACTATGCAGATGCTGAAGTTGGGAATCACGCTATGACTTGGCTATGAAAACCAGACCGACTCTCTTAATTATAGATCCTCCAGAATCAGTAGTTTGACAAACTCAAAACCATAATAACAAGTGAAAATGATGCTAATACTCACAACATTGCTTTCGTGTATAGGTGATTTATCACAAGCACCATCTCTTTGTTGATAAGAAACTCCCCCATGTAATGATGGTAAATCAAGGCTGCTGATAGAATCTCTTATTTCAGCTTCTAACATCTCAATTGCGCTCCTGAAACAAAGATGGAAAAGAAAGAATTACTTCTAATCAAGGGAAAGTAGTACAACAAGCTATTAACTAGATTTAGATTTGTCGGATAAAATAGCAAAGTAGTTAGGCCATAATCTATATGGAATCGGGAAACTTGGTCAAACTGTGATCAGCCAATCTTGCAGCAATATTCACCAACCTGCAAACCCATAGAGCCTTCCTCATATCTCCGGATGCAGAAGCAACTTTCTGTCACATTAGAAGCACTTTCATTAGGAAACTGAGAATTATTTTGGAAAATAAATCTTGGATTAGTGGTTTGAAGTAGCAATGGATAAATGAGAGCCACTAGGATTCTCTAACTGCATAAGTAAATAAAAAGAAATCAAACTAAACAAAACACAGATGTCAAAGTACCTACCCTTGCACATAGTTCCAATGCTTGAGGCTGAAAGACAGTGTAAGGAAATGCCTGTTCAAGCAGTCAAATTGTAATACAAAGTCTGTTAATTACAGAACCATAAGAAATGATTTTGCATCCATTCTTTGTGCAGATAACATACATGGGATGTAAATATCACCAGCAATCTACACATTTTCTTACCTCAAATCTTTGCTGAAGAATGGAGATGATCTGGTCCTTAGAATAGGCACGAAATGTTATAACTGCAGGCTTGCCTGAAAATAAAGCATAAGTCAGAGATTAAGTAGCGGTGTACATACAAAAAGGAATCTAGCATTAGTTGCATTGAGAGGTTTATTGGCAAACAGGTCCTTTTGTACCACATAACCTTGAGAAGAGCTGACGGGGCTTATTTTGTGAAAGAAAACTCATATAATACAGAAAATCAAAGAACCCCATAACCAAAGCTAGTCTATTTTCCTCTCTCAAATTGCTTGTGACAAGACATATTTGAATAACAAATTTTCGCAGCAGTCATCAAGCGTGGTCTGACAGTTTGTAGAGCTTATACTTTCTGTGTTAACAATAAGAAGCTTGAAGCACAAAAATTTTAACTCCTTGAAGATTTAGCTCCAAAATTTAACACCTGTTTAACCTCATCTTCCAAAACTAGATGGGGTCAACGAAGATGGAAAAGAATTTAGAAAGAAAATCTGACAGGAAGGGAAATACTCACAGTTCATGGATTGTAGCTTTGGAAGAAATCTATCAGCTAGGTCTATTGCATTAGCAATTCCTGTCATACGAGCAACCATTATAGAATAAGAGATTCTCTTTTTGTTTACAATACCATAAGTAGTATTAGAAAAAAGTTAAATGATTAGACCAAGAAATTTTGAGCATTTTAGTCTAACAGCACCTACCTATCAGAATAAATCTGGAGAAAGGAGAGGTTGTTAGCATGAACAGCTCATGAAGCACGACTTTGTCTTTTGTGATTAAATAATCCAACTCATCAGCAACTATTAACCTGTTCAATTATTAAGCAAATAAGTAGTTTGATTAAGAAAATCTAACAAGCACTATAACTGCTTCTTCAAGTTAAAATGACCTTCTTGACATTTTAGGCGTCCGATGATTTTACTTGAAATACAACAGAATCTTGAAAGGGCGAAAAGGGGGCCCCAATAGTAGAAATTTTTAAAACGGTCGAAAAGGCGACTCACAGCATCTTCGTGCCTGCTGGCTGCTGCTTCTCAGAAAACATTTTCTGAAGATACTGCAATGGTGCTGTTGAACAATTTAGCTTTCTCCGTGGTTGAATTTTATCAAGTATCTGTAACGGCAACCAAAACGTAAGCAAATGTGCATCGCGTTATTCAGCATCCGAATCAGTATAATAGCAGTTTACCTTGCCAAAAATATCAGATGTGTTTGACAGAGAAGTGCAGTTGACGGATAATATGTCTGGAGCCTGAACGCCAGACTGAAATGAGAAAACAAATAGTTGTTTAGCAATGGTCTTCAGAGGGTTGGATATGCAACTTCGGAAGATAGTTGATAAAGAAAATCTTTTGCCAACCCCTCAACCACTTAGGGATACTCGCATATGCAGAAGATCTCCATTGAGTTTATTCAAGATCAGCTCACAGTCAAAATGAAATGCTTCTTGCACATGATAAAAAAACCAAACATGTCCAAATCAAAACACTGATCTAGCTCTCGGGCTTTGAACTTTTACATGAACCCCATCAACTGAGGACTTAAAACTATGACCAAAGGTCACTCAACTGTGGACAAATCCAGCCGTATGGGTGTATGTCATAAATGACAATATATCCTTGAGAACCTCAGATCATCAAACAAGAAGAGCAAACAAAAAACAATACAAACTTCACCAAAAAAAAGTCCAGCTGACCTGAAAAACTGGTATAATTTTTGGTCAAAAAAGTTTTAAGATTATGCACAATAAAGAACAATGTAAGAGTCTTATAAAAGAGGTACTTGCAATTATACGGTCAAATGAACTCCATCTCCGAGCTAAAAGCCCGGGAATCAGAATAAATTACCCCTTGTTACTTTATTTAAGGGTTCTGTAGTAACTGCAGTAGGAATATTTTACTTTGAAGACCCAATTCCTCAGTTTACTTATCTCAATCCCAGTGAAGTATGGTACTATTTGTTAAAGATGTACACTACATTATAAAAGCGATAGTTAGCAATTTGACAGCATTTATTTTCATGGTTTATACCACTTCAAACTTTAGGATGCTGCAAATGTAAATAGTTCATGTCACGGATAGATGAACTTGTTTGGACAAGGAAATGCAGATCATTAAGCATTCGCGTCATTCTCTCAGAAAACATTCGTCGCAAACCAACAAGTCGAGTTTGGAACACAAGCAATAAGCTATACCTCATCTGCCCAATTAACCAGGACCTCTTTGATCTTCTCCATTGACAAAGACTTTCCAGTTCCTGGGCAGCCACAAACATACAAACTCCCAGCCTTCTCTTTTTCCACAGCTTGCTTACAAAACTCCAGAACTCTATTCTGCTCAACTTGTCGACACACCAGATTTGATGGCGCCCTAGACACATGCAATGCCTCCTTCACTGCATTTAACTGCTCCATATCTATGGATAGAGATGGCAATTAACACAACTTGAAATCAAAAAATCACATGTCACTAGATATAAAGTTCAAACCCTTCTCAATTTAGCAAACTTAAAAAAGATTATGTCTCAGTTAAAGAAAGAGTTTAAGTTATGTGCATTGACGGTGTGAAACATATTTACACAATCACATCATTTTGTAAATAGGTCAAATTGCCGGTAACTCTATTTACAATTACACCTTAATTCCTAACTAGTTGAGACATGCTATATGATACTAATATATATCAAGTTTGCTCCATGTGAAATATTATATTGATTTAAAAAAAAAAGTGCTTCTTTAGTGCTAGAGATACTTGACATTGAGGGAATACACAAATCTCTAAAAACAAACTGAAAAACTCCTAGCAAACATTGAGCCATATCAGTGAACAAACTCGATTTGAGAAATAAGTTAAACCAATTAATCTAATTCACCTCTTGGATTCCACATAGGCTTCTCAAGAAAACTTTCAGATAATCTCCTTTTCACTGGTGATTTGCTCAAATTTATTGTTTTATCTCCACGATTCGCCTGGATTCCACAGGAAAAAAAGATCAATTAACATGAATCCAATAGGAAAAAGCCTTCTATAGGAAACATCTACTGAAAACATCGCGTAATTGGAGAAGTTGAGTTACATTAAGAGGACTCTTAGGGCTGTCATTGAAACATCGACGCGGTGATTTCCATTTGCACGGAGAGATTTCCATGGGCGATGGAGTTAAAGTTGAAGTTACCACATTGTCTTCAGTAGTGGAATCGGATCTGATTTTGCGTTTTGAAGGAGTGGAGACTCCGATCTCATTCCTACTAACCGTTTGACCGGCGACTTTGCTACCGCCGGAGATGCGTGGTGAACGACGGACGGGGATTGTCGGCATTTTGAACTTCAGGTGATTTGAGAGTTGTTTGCTGCGTTCGTCGGAAGTGAAGTGAATGCAGATTGCTACGATTAAGTATAATGGTAAATTGTTTAAATAGGATGGATTGTAGCAGAGATTCTATCCGTTTCGCGCGCTAGAGGCAACTGCTACAAGTGCATTTCCCGCCGTTTCCTAGTTTTTTTTTTGAAGTCTGGTTTCCTTAGTGGACTTGCATTGCAAAGTAGTCGGCCCAATACATAAATCACTGCCCAAATATCTGGAGACTCTAGTTTGCAAAAGAGGATTTGGCATTGCATAACAACTCAGTCCAATAATTGGAGAAAATGGCCTATCTTTTAGCATTTGACACACGTTGCCAAAATTTAAAATTTAATGACCTTCTCTCTCTTGTATTAACCCAACCATCACCCTAAAAATAGGCCTTTATTTCTTTTTCGTTAGAATTCAACAATCTTTCAAGATTTTCTCCCAATCTCTACAATCTTTTTTTTTGGTTTTTAAATTATTTCTCACAAGCATTAAAAATGTCAAAAAAATCATAAATATAGTTTGTATATCATAGTGTATATCCAAGTGTATAACACAAATAAATTTTATATTTTGTATATCATGTTATATAACATGTATACCAATATATATATCACAATTTTATTTTTCTTCTTTGTGTATATCAAAAATTTATTTTCCTTCGATAGTTGTCTATAATTTGTATATCATAGTGTATATCCAAGTGTATAATACAAATAAATTTTAGTTTGTGTATATCATATTGTATAACATGTATACCAACATATATATCACAACTTTATTTTTGATGCTGACCTCTGACTCCATACTTGCCGGCTTTCTAGGGATCTCGTTTCTTTTCCCCTTTTTTTCCCTTCTTCTTCTTCCTCAGCTCTTGTTTTTTTACAAGAAATAAATACCAAATAACTGATTTTTGAGGATTATAATTTCAGAAATGACTCTTGTAGGAATTTTGGATTTTTTTTTTCTGTATGAACTTTTCTTCTTCTTTCTCTTCTCTCTTTGTGCGAGTTATAGAGTTAGAAAGAGAGACTGGTCGTTTGAAACTAAGCTCAAGAGAAGAGAAGAGTAAACTGGTTTCGTGAACTTTTGGACTATAGTGGGGAGACCGTCCAACCAACAACAATTGTTTTATCGATATTTTCCTCCAATTGTAGTCGACAAATATGCCGGAGACAAAGGTCCATAAAAGAAGTTATCATTAATATAATCCACAATTTTAATCTCATTTGGAATAGGGAGGGAGGGAAGGGGGAAGGCAGAGAACAAGAAAAGGAAAGGACCAGCGAACAACAGAGGGAGGGCAACAAACAGTTAAAAGAATAAATAATAAAATAGGGTAGTTTTAGAATTGGCCATATAATGCCAATTATATGGGGCTATCTTTGCCAAAACCTAATATAAAGCTAAAAATTTGCCAATTCTCCTTATGTGTTTGTCATCGGATGTCATTTTTTCTTTGCAAAAGGGGTTTTGTAACAACATACCCATATAATTGGCAGAAAATAGCCCTAGTTATAGATATTGGCATCAAATAACCAATAAATATATATCATAATAATAATATGTATATCACACTTTTTTTTGCTTCTTTGTCTATATCAACATGTATATTAAAATTTTATTTTTATTCTTTCTAGACAAATAATATTATTCTTTGTACATCAATAATATAAAATTATATATAGTTATTGTTGCCTTTATATCAATGAATATTACAAGAAAAATATTGTATTATTTGATATCACAGTGTATAGCACATCGGACATATATATACCAAACTAGATATCATAATTGATTTTTCTACTTTGTGTATATCAAAAATTAATTTTCTTTTTATACCAAAATATTATTTACTCCCACAATTATATTTGTTATTTTTATATTTTATAACTTTCTTAAACATGATATATCAAAAATTTATTTTTCCTTTTTGATCAATGATTAATAATTATATTATTTATATAACGTAGTGTATAACATAATAATAATGTGTATATCAAAAAAATTATTAAAGTTTTATTTCGTTCTTTGTATAACACATTTCATATTGAAAACTCAAGTTCAAGACGGCTCCACATGTGTATCCCCTATTGTAATCCGTATATATCTCTATGTACATCTATGATATCTCATGTACATTGTGTGTATCTATGTATATCCATGAAAATTTATTTTCTATATATGATATGCAATGTGATATACACAGGTGTCCAAAAATAAATTATGTTGTATACACGATATACAAAGTGATATACACATACGTCCTTAAAAACTTGTATGTGATATAAACTGGTGTACATGATATACAATACGATATACACATATTGTAGTTGAATTTTTAGGTCTGATTTTTTGCCTGAAACAAGTCTAAATCACTTCTTATCTTGCTCAAATTTTGTATATAATCTCGTTTAGGTATTTTCAGCCAATTTCAATCACACAACTTTTCAATCCAACCAAAAAAAGAAAGAGAGAAGAAAAAAAAAGTTGAATATTTTTTCTCTCTTAGTTGTTGCTAATCTTGCTCAAATTTTGTATATAGCCTCGCTTAGATGCGTATCTACGCTGAGTGAATGACCGTCCATTTCAATAATATGATTAATTGCTCTCGTGTATTTTTCTTAAGTTTGAGAAAGATCCAAAAATTCCCAAAAACCTAAGAATCTCGTAGCGTTCACATCTTATAGGTTGCTCTTCTTCGGTTGCGGCTAATTAACTGGACGACGTCGGCAAGGCATCGGTCCTTGTGGATGCTAATTTGAGGATGCAATTGGTGTGGATAAAAGGAAAATTAAAAAAATCCTAAATTTTCTCCCCTCCTCTTTGTGTTTGAGATAGAAGAAGAAATACAAGGAGAGAAAGGGGGCGGGAAGCCAAAATAAGCATGTAGTCTTTTTTTTTTTTTGGAGAGAATATAAAAGAGAGTAGTTTTTTTAAGATTTGAGTATATAATGCCAATTGTTTGGGGCTATCTGTGCCAAACATAATATAAGGCTAAAAATTTTACCAATTTCTTATGTGTGGTTATAGGATGCCAATTTTGGATAATCGGCGAAAAATATTTACCCCCAAAGGCGGATCCAGAATTTTAAGCTTATGGGTTCCTATAACAATCTCAAGTTAATCTACATGATAATTGGACCAACAAACTGGGTTCCAAGCTAAATATTCTTATACTTTTAATGAACTTTTTAGTACAAATACAGGGTCTATGCAAAAGTTATTGGGTTAACAGAAACTCGTAACCTTTGCTCTAGATTCGCCCCTGTTTACCCGCCCCTACCATTTTTCCCTGTCTATTTTTTAATATTCAGCCAAATGAAGTCAAACTAATACTACTATAAACTAAGCCAATTCAAACCAACCAAATCAAGACAAGCCAAGTCAAACCAAATAAATTGAAGCCAAACAAAATCAAGTCAAATCAAGCTACGCTAAGCCAAATTGGTTAAAAATAATTGGAGTGGGTGGCTAGTTAGGGATAACTAATTTTAATTAGGTAGGTATATATTGTAAATAGTTTTCAAATGGGTAGAAAAGGGTAATTATTTTAAGCTCAATGAGTATTTTGCATAAATTGCTCAATATGCTGCTAATTTTTATGAATAATTAACTGGATTAGCAGCCCATATTAGTAATAAACTAAAAATAAATAAATCTAGTCTTCAAATTTTATTGATAGGTTTTAATGTACGTGTGTCACATGTGTTACTACTTCAATCAATAAAAAAATATACCCAAAAAGTAATAAATTTTATACCCCATACCATTGAGTATACAACTTAAAAATATTACATAATTATTAAATAGTTTATTTAGCTATAAAATAAATAATTAATAAAAAATTATAAGTTTTTTTACAATATCAAAGTTATTCGATTTAGCTAACTTAATAAAAAAAAAATAACTCCCCTCCCCCACACCTCATATGACTTATTGATGAAAAGTAGATGAGCGAGTAACTAAAATGTCCTTATACTAATGATGATCGAAGAGTGACTTAGAAACGATATCAGCTGGTTCAGACATATTTTGATTAAAATATCAAGTATTTTTAGATCTGTCACAATATTAACACTTAAATTTAGTAACTCTATACAGAGGCGGACCTACGCAGGGGCTTGGGGGTCACGGGAACCCGTTAGCCTCGGCAAAAATCATATATATATATATATATATATATATAATTGTACATACTGTAGCAGCCAATTAAATATTTTTCTTGGCCTCCTAAATAACGAAAAATGGCGTGGAGCAATGGTCTTGTGTGCTACATGAGTTTAGCCACTTAGTTGACGTCCTGGGTTCGAAACAAGCTTCCTTCAAATTCCCTTTTTTAGTTGGTCTACTTTTTGTTTTACTTTTTATAATGGGGAATATGTTCTAGTACTGCCATACAACACTATATAATAGTTGATTGATTTATATTTTTTATTTTTTCTAATATGAAATTTAGTAAATTGTAATAGTTGTATATAATAGTCAACTTTATTATTTTATTCTTCTCCAAAATCCTATCCTCAAAATTAAAAATCCCAAAAGGCCAAAACCTAAACTATTGCCCCTCACTCGAGAATAGAGCCCTTCTTCCTCAATTCCTCTCATTACTTTGAGAAAGTAGTAGATGTCAAATCTTTTGTTAGTGCTGCTCTTACTTTGAAACTTATTTTTTATTTATAAGATCATGGAGAATTGGAAATGGAGATTGTAAGATTTTATTTAGCTTCAAAATTTTGGTTCAACAATTGTCAGCAAAATCATTCTTAGTAAAATCTAAATCTATTATCCAAACGATTTTATCGAGCTCCCATTTTCTTTGAAACCGAGAGTACCCTTTATTTATAGGTTATATTTGTTTTTGATGGATTCTGATTTATAACATGTTTGAAAATTAGATAACTCTTAAAAAAGTTGCACCGTTCATAATGTGATTAACTTTAAGAATATAGCATCTAGGTAACACGATTATTAAATATCACTGTCCATTATTAATATTGTGTGATTTTCGAATATAACTCTATTTAGCATGTTTCTTAAGGTGCTGGCTTGTTTCTATTATGTTCTCTGTTTCATGTTTCATTTATCCAAGAATTGCTTAATTATTGTAGTATTTGCTTTATTCTTGATAAAAGGATTATGACTCTGAGATGATCCGGCCCGTCGTCACGTGAGTTACCGCCCCGTTCCCCTCTTATTGTGCTGCTTCATATTTCTATATCAATATTGGAGTCGAACGGGTATATTTGAATTGGTTTTGGTTGAAAATAAGGCACATAGCCTCTTAGAAGGGAGTTTGTTTCAGAAAAGTCAACTGAAAGTTGACTATGTGGTTAGAGGGCTCGGATGTGATTTTTGGTGGTTCGGTTAGCTTCGGGAGGTGATTTATGACTTAGGGGAGCGATCGGAATTGAATTTGGAGGTCCGGTGTAGAAATAGGCTTGAATTGGCGAAGTTGGAATTTTGGCGGAATCCGGTTGATAGGTGAGATTTTGATCCGGGAGTCGGAATGGAATTCCGAGAGTTGCAGTAGCTTCGTTAGGTGATTTTGGATATGTCTGCAAATTTTCAGGTCATTCGGACGTCGTTTGGTCGGGTTTTTGATCGGATGTGAGATTCGGAAGTTTTAGTTGAATTTAGGCTTGAATCCGTCGTGATTTGATGATTTTTGTGTTAAAGGACGTGTTTTTATGATTGGAATAAGTTCGTATGGTGTTTTAGAGTGGGTTGGTATTTTTGGTTGCGGTCCCGGGGGCCTCGGGATGGTTTCGGATGATGAATCGGGAGTTTGGATGCTTGGAAATGCAGCAGATGTTGAGGCTTCTGTTGTTTCCGCATCTGCGGTTGAAGAGCCGCTTAAGCGGTCCCGCAGATGTGGTTGAGTGATCGCAAAAGCGGCCCTTTGGTGGCCTGGGTTTTTCCGCAAAAGCGGACCTTGTTCCGCAGAAGCAGTCTCCGTAGAAGCGGATTTGTGACTGCAGAAGCGGTCCTGAGGAAATTGAGTGAGACCGCAGAAGCGGTCCTTTGATCGCAAAGGCGACTACCGCAGAAGCGGATTTGTGACCGCAGAAGCGGTCCTGAGGAAATTGAGCGAGACCGCAGAAGTGGTCCTTTGATCGCAAAGGCGGCTACCGCAGAAGCGGTCCGTTGGAATTTAAGTGGAACCGCAAAAGCGGTGAGGAATCCGCAGAAGTGGTCCCGCAGAAGCGGTAGTGGGACCGCAGAAGCGAAATCTGTCAGAGGGTTTAATGAAACAGTGAGTTTCGATTTTCAGAAGTTAGAAATCATTTTGGGGTGCGAACTAAGGCAATTTTTAGGCGATTTTGAAGAGGTTTCGAAGGAGAATCATCAGGTATGGATATTTGAACTTGGATTATGATATTATAGCGTAAAAACATGAATTAATCACTGAAAATTCAAGGAATTTAGGGGTAAAAATGGTGGTTAGGGCTTGAAGCCTAAGAGAGGCTAAATTGATGATTTGAAGGGGCTATTGA
>MU771965.1:5078-22857 GCA_026770625.1 Nicotiana glauca
GTTGAATGATTAGAGTAAATTGGTATTGTCCTCCGCGTCACCTGAGATCGATGTGTTGTGGAAGAGGTTTTGCATCCTGGTTAAGGATTCTGGATTGCTTTTCAGCGTTAGTGCGTCCGATAGTTTAGATGTGCGGACCCGTTATTTATTTCGGAAGATTGTGGGAGCGTGTCCCGCGGGAAGATTGTATAAGTGTAACATGTAGTCACTTGATTGGCTAAAGATTTAAATCAAGTATGAGGATCGTGGTAATATCATTAATCTGAGAATTTATGCCTGCAGGGCACTTTGTATATTGGGTTATGAACTGAGGAGGTTGCCCCGGTTATGATGGTTATTCTTACGTGATATGAGGCGAAAGGGGGTTACTATGGACCTCTGAAAGGTCATTGGCCAAATTGGTGCAATCAGAAATCAGCTTGAGATCGGTGGATTGGTTTATTTGTGAACATGGCTTTATATTAGGCCAGTTGTGTTCGTTTCAGAGAGCGTTCCCTATGGAGGAACAGTCGGGGTGTTATGTTTTCATCAGCTATTCCAGGTAATGATGTATTGCACCGTATGAGTTGTGAGACGGCTTAGCAAAATTCCTATGTGTTGAGGTTCCGCATAGCGATGATGTTATGTGAGCAGGATGGATCTTGAGATTTAGATATTGTATCACACCTCAGTTGTGCTTGAGTTTTGTAGCCTATAGCGCTATGTGATTTCTCAGGGATGGTATTATGCACTTAGCGTGCTTACGATCGAAATTCAATATTTTTATTGCAATGAGCAGATTTAGCTCGAAGTGCAATCTCCTTATGTGAGATCTATGAGTGGATCGGGTGGCACGCCGCCATGGATATGTTATTTGGATCGGGTTGCACGCCGCAACAGTGTGATGTCGAGTCTGGTTTTTCTATATGCTATTTTTGTGTGTTTTGCTTCCTATCTTCTAAGAAAAGTCCATATTAGTGCGGGGGTTAGGTAGTTCCTTCCAGAGTTCGATTTCCTGTTTGTGTTGTGTTCGGATTGGTGGCCTATTGGCACATCGTGGCATCATATGAGACTTGTGATCGCATTCGGAGTGGCTTATTGCTTGAGCAGTTCATACTGGGTAAGATGAGATTGTGGGATTTAGGATCAGTGCAATCTGATTATATGAAGTATATTAAGGAGCGAAGATCATTATTTGGTTCAGAATGTGGTAATGTTTCTTGTCAGAAGTATAGACTCGATGATTGGTTGACTCGGCAGTTGATTATGAATTTCGGCATCTCATCCATCGTGGCGATATTGTAATAGTTAGAGTAAGGCCTATGTAGGTCATGAGGTGCAATGGGAGCATCGGATCCGTGGAATTTCAATTAATTCAAACAGAAATGTTATTGTGTTCCTATGAGTAAAGTGATGCAAAGTGTGAATTCAGTAGAGTTATGCAGTCACGTTGGAGTACAGCGTATAGTGATCGATACGCTGATCGTATGTTGGAAACAGGCCTGGCATAGAATTCCGGATGATGGAATTGGGCTCTAAGGCTTATTTGCTTGAATAAAGGGGAGTATCTTTAGAACTTATCGAGCTAATGTGCTCAACTGAATTGTGCTAGCACAGGAAGGTGCATGAGTTGCTAAACAGTGATTTCAGACTACTCCAGTGTAGTTCTCAGCACGTTCGAGGACGAACGTATGTTTAAGTGGGAGAGAATGTAACGACCCGACTGGTTGTTTCGAGCCCTAGCGTGTCGTTCAGCAGTCTGAGGCCATGAGAAGCTTCATTTTAGGTATTGTGACTTGTTCGCATGGTCGGAATTTAAATTCGGGAAGATCGAAGTTAGATTAAATGAAATTTCTCATTTGAGAAGCTTAAAGTTGAAAGAATGAACTAGGATTGGAATTTTGAGTAAACGACCTTGGAATCAGGATCTGAAGGTTCTAGCAGGTTCGTATAATGATTTCTGACTTGGGCGTATGCCCGGATTGGGTTTTGGGATAAATCGGGAGCGTTTTGGCACCTATTGTGGAAATTAGCATTTTAGAAGGAATTTCTTAAGTTTGGCTTGGAGTGCATTTCAGCGTTATCGATGTCCGTTTGGGATTCCGAGACTGGGAGTAGCTCCGTATGGTGATTCTGGAGTTAGGAGCGCGATTGGAAGTGAATTCGGAGGTTTGTAGGTCATTTTGAAGCCATTTGGCTAAAGATAGAAAATTTGAAGGTTTTTGAGAAGTTTGACCGGGAGTGGACTTTTTGATATCGGGGTCGGAATCCAATTCCGGAAGTTGGAGTAGGTCCGTAATGTCAAATATGACTTGCGTGCAAAATTTGAGGTCAATTGGACGTGATTTGATACGTTTAAGCATCAGAAATGGAAGTTGGAAAGTTCAAATTTCATAAAGCTTGAATCGGGGTGTAATTCGTGGTTTTGGCGTTGTTTGTTATGATTTGAGGGCTCAAGCAAGTCTGTAATGTGTTTTGGGACTGGTTGGTATGATTGGTTGGGGTCCCGGGGGCCTTGGGTGGATTTTGGGTGGTTAACGGATCAAAAATGGAATTTTGAAGAAGGCTGAAGGATCTGGTTGTTGGTGTTTTCGCTTCTGCGGAAACGGGACCGCAGAAGCGGCCCTGCAGAAGCGGTTGAGGGAGCCGCAGAAGCGGTTTTGTTCGAAGGATTTTGGACCGCAGATGCGGTCAAGGTTCCGCAGAAGCGGGACCGCATCTGCGAAAGAGGGGATCGCAAAAGCGGAAAAAGGGGGCTGAGCCCAGAACCGCAGAAGCGGCCCAAAACCGCAAAAGCGGTTTTCGCAGAAGCGGAAATGTCTAGAGGCAGAAGCATTGTTTTAAAAGTCGGGTTTTGGCCATTTCTCTCTCATTTCTCATGGCTTTGGTGATTTTGGGAGGACTCAAGAGAGGTTCTTCATCAACAATGTTAAGGTAAGTTATTCCTATCTATTAGGAGTTAAATACATTAATTTTGTATGGATTTAAGTATGAAGATTAGTGTAAATTTGGGGTTTGGTTGAAAACCTAGAAAATTATAAATCTTGGATTTTGATTACGAATTTGAGTATGGGATTAAGAGAAAATTATATATTCGAGTTCCTAAGGTTATGGGTAAACTTTATCTTCGAAAAGTTTTGGATTCCGGGCACGTGGGCCCGAGGGCATTTTTGTCAACTTTTCGTTCGGGGTTAGGAATTGTTATAAATTGGATTGTGAAGTTTAATTGAGCATATATTAATGGATTTATATGATCATTGGCTAGTTTTGGAGCATTGTGCGTTGGTGCAAGTCTCCGAAAGAATGTAGAATGTCGGTTGCGGATCTTCGGAGCGAGGTGAGTCTCCTTTCTAATCTTGTGAGGGGTAATTTACCCCATAGGTGAAGTGATTGTTTATGTGTTCCTATTTGTGGGGGCTACGTATGCACGAGGTGACAAGAGTCCATGCGTAGCTACTATTATGCTATTATCCGTGTAGTTAGGACCCATCAGCATATTATACTTGAATTAATTATGAACCCATCGATGACTTGGATTGTTTAAATCACCCTTGATTAGTAAATGAATTTAAAAAGAGATTAAACATCATTTCCTAAATCGTTAAGCAGAGAATTGGTTTTAGTTGGATAATTATTCCCTGATAAAATTCTAATTGGCTATTTGGGCATGTATCTTATGTGTACCTGCATCGCATGGATGATTCGAGAGCGGGGTAATAGATCACATTAAATTAATAAATGGATTTCTAAAAAGACTTAAGCTTCGTTTTCTTAAATTATTAAAGAGAATTGGCCTTTCTTGGATGATTGCTCCCTGTTGACTTCTTGACTGTTGTCTGTCTGTGTGTGTTTATTTTTGAACGGGCCGAACGCCTCGACGGATTAATAGATGCATCTATAGGCGCGTCGTCGACCCTCGGCAAGTGCACATTTATTTCTGTTGGATTGGGTCGTCGCCTCGGTATGATTTGCGCATGTCTATGTTGTTGTCTTGAACTTGATTAAGTTATTATTGCCCATCGGTGGCTTAAGAATATTTGGAATATATTTAGAGAGAAATTATGGAAATTCACTTATGAAGGAATTACGTGTTTACTTGTTTCCTCTAGCTGGATTAGAATCATGTTTATAAAATAAATCCACTGTTTAATATGTATATTGAGGATAAATAATCATTGGACTATTAGAGAATGTCAGAGTTGACCATCTCGTCTCTACCCCTTCGGGATTAGGCGGGACACTCACTGAGTACACATTGATTACGTACTCATACTACACTTCTGTGCATTTTTGTTACACTGGTATATATACATCTAGCAACCTACGGGGCGTAGCAGCACGGACGCTTCTAGGACTAGGTGAGCTGCATCATTCGATGCGACCGCAGGTAGAGTAGTCCCTTCCAGTGTACTGTATTTACTTTCCGTCCCCTGTATTCCGGACGGAGGTTGTATTTTATTTCTCTTATCAGTAGTTGCTCATGTACTTATGACACCGGGTGCTGGGGATGTATTTGGATTACTTGGAAATCTTAAAAGTTATTTAAATATTTTATTTATTTATTCGGAAGAATACACTGAGACTTGTTTAAAACGTATAAAAGAAATGTTTTTCAAAAGTGTTAAAATGAGATTTAATTAAGTATTTGAGTGTGCTGGCCTGACGGTGGTGTCCGACGCTACCACGACCCTTAGTGGATTTTGGGTCGTTACAGGCTAGGCCTGCTTGACTGGCCTCTGGAAGTACCCCGCGCAGGAGGCGCGCTAGAAACTGGAGGCGCATAATAAGGCTCCTGAGGTGCAGGCGGAGCTAGAGTACTGCCGGCTGCTGGTAAAGCTGAATGTACAGAGCGGCCAAAATAACCTCTACCATAACGACCTGCTGATGGGGTACGGGCACCAGAGTAGTGACCCGACTCTCGAGACCTTTTGGCCTTCCT
This sequence comes from Nicotiana glauca, assembly GCA_026770625.1. Lineage (NCBI taxonomy): Eukaryota > Viridiplantae > Streptophyta > Magnoliopsida > Solanales > Solanaceae > Nicotiana > Nicotiana glauca. The sequence continues at coordinate 9,997 of MU771965.1, forward strand.
CTCCCCTCGCTCCCTGGTGAGCATACCCTCAATCCTCCTAGCAATGCTCACTACCTGCTGGTAAGGAATATCCATCTCCAACTCTCGAGCCATGCTGGACCTGATGGGCGAGATAAGGCCCTCGATGAACCTGCGAACTCTCTCCCGAACTGTGGCAACCAAGGCCGGTGCATGCCTGGCCAACCTGGTATAACGGATGGCATACTCTGAAACTATTATAGCACCCTGGCGCAAGTGCTCAAACTCCGCGCGCCATGAATCCCTGAGCTCTAGGGAACAAACTCTCTCATAAACATGTCTGAGAACTGGGCCCAAGTCAGTGAAGCAGCCTCGACTAGACTGTCTAACTCATAAGTACGCCACCAATCATAAGCGGCTCCCCGAAGCTGAAAGGCGGTGAAAGAAACCCCGCTGGACTCCACTATGCCCATAGTGCGAAGAATGCGATGACACTCCTCCAAAAATCCCAAGGCACCATCTGATGCTAAGCCACTAAACACCGGGGGATCATATTTCTTGAACCTCTCTAGTCTACGCTGCTCGTCCTCTGAAGGAGCTGACCTATCCTCGGGCTGAACTGGTGCTGCAGGCGGTGCAGGAATAATCTCTGGGGCCTACTCAACCTGCACTCGCTGCTCAAGAGTGCGGACAGCGGGAGTCTGTGCTCCTCCCCCGGCCTGGGATGTGGCTGCAGTAAGGGGAAGTAACCCTGCCTGAGCCAATGTGGTGTACATGCTCATGAACTGAGCCAGGATCTCCTGGAGCGCTGGAGTAGTAGTGGCAGTAGTAGGTGTGCCAGGTGCCTGGGCTCTGGCTAAATCTAATGGTGGTACCTCTGCAATAGCTCGCGCAGGTGCTCTGGCTGCACCGCGTGCGCGTCCTCGACCTCTACCCCAGCCCCGGCCTCTGACGGCGGCAGCAGGGGGCGCGGTTGCCTGGTCATCTCATGTAGCACGTGTCCTCACCATCTATGAGAGAATATAAGATAGAAGCTTAGAATTGATGTCAAAATATCGCACGACAAGGAATTCAAATGAAATGAAGATTTTTCCTAAACAGTTACATAGCCTCTCGTAGATAAATACAGACGTCTCCGTACCGATCAGCGAGACTCTAATAAACCGGCCTGTGTTCCGTGACTCCTATGAACCTAGAGCTCTGATAGCAACTTGTCACGATCCTAGTTCACCGACTGTGAACAAGTCATGACGGCACCTATTTCCCACGACCAAGTAAGCCTAACATTTGCGGAAACATAATAATTGTAGAAAAATAGAGAGAATCAAATGAAATATCTAAAGGAAACTGTACGGAATGCTGCTTGGCAGGTACAACTCGATAACACAAATCTAAAATAATTCCCAAAACCCGAAAACTCACGGGCAACATAGGCTACAAAAGTATATAGCAAGGCTCCAAAACTCCAGAATATCTAACAATCGGAACAAAGAAAACTAAGTACTATAGATAGAGTAAGAGGGAGACTCGTCGGTCTGCGGACGCAGCAGATCTACCTCGAAGTCTCTGTAGTCCTTCTGCCTCACTGATAGTGCACCTGAGTAGAGGTACCTGGATGATCTGCACATGAAAAACATGCGCAGGAAGGGCATGAGTGCACCACAGCGGTACTCAGTAAGTGCCAAGCCTAACCTCGGTTGGGTAGTGACGAGGAAGGTCAGGGCCCTACTGAGGCAAAATATAACAATAGCAATAATTAACAGTGTGGAAATATGACAAAAATAATAAATACAGCAGTGTAGTAAGGCAAGTCAACGAGGCAATAATAACTACAAAGATAGAGTAAAACACAGAGTAAACACAGCTCAATGTCAAAGATACAATTGAGGGTCTCCCAGGATACCGTCCTCTAGCCCTTTTCTCAACTGTTCAGTGGATCTCGCGGGATACCGTCCCGTAGTCCAACTCACGTACCGATACCAAAGGATCTCCCGAGATACCGTCCCGTAGTCCAATCATCAATGTGCATGGGGGTCTCTCGGGATACCGTCCCGTAGTCCCAAAGTAAAAGTGCAGGGGGATCTCCCGCGAATCGAACCTGTAGTCCCCAAGTAATCAAACAAGGAGAGGAGCTACCGGAATCCCACATCCGTAGTCTCAATGTAAATGCGCAATCACAGCTAGAAACACACCAAGGAATAAGGTAATAAAGACAAACACAGATAGAACTAGCCTAGCATGCTTCACGTAGTGCAGTCAAAATAATTTAAGCAAGTAGGCAGTCAAATATGCTAAACATGTTTTTCCTAATCTAGCATAAGTCATAACTTCCAAATAGAACAAGGCAAATGAGGATAAGAACTAAGTTCCCATAGCTTAAGTAAAAATTGGGATTACATTTATCGGCTCAAGTACGTGCTCGTCACCTCACGCACAAGGCACTCAAATATCAAGTAAAATCCTAAGGGGAAAGGTCCCCCACACAAGGCTAGACAAGTCACTTACCTCGAACCGGCTCAATATCCATAGAAACCACGCCGTTGCCACGAATATCCAACTCCAAATGGCTAAAATCTATTCAATTCAATTACATATCGTAAATAATATTGCAAACAGTTGATTCTACTATAAAAATTAAAGCTAGGGCGCTAAAATAGGTAAAATGACCAAAATGCCCCTCAAGACAACGTCATGGAATCGAATAATTTTAACATTTTCAGAACCCTCGTACTCTCACGAGTCTAACCATATAAAAATTTCCCAAATCGGAGGTCATTTCCTCACTCAAAACCCAATAGTTTGGTCTAACAAGTTTTAACCAAATTCTTCAGGTTTTAACCCCAAATTCGAATTTTTAATGATGGATTTAACTACAAAATGATGAAATATAACTAGAAGGGATTCAAGAAACGTTACCCACTAATTTCCTCTTCAAAACCCTCTGAAAATTGCCTTTACCTGAGCTCAAATTGAGTTTTCTAACTTATGAAATCAAAACCCTCGAATTTCTATATCTGCACAGTCCTTTCCGCTTCTGCGGACAAGGAACCGCTTCTGCGGTCCTGGTTATGCGGGAAATCAACCGCTTCTGCGGTTTTCACTTAAGGGACCAAATTTCGCTTCTGCGGATATACAACCGCTCCAGAGGTACCGCTTTTGCGGTTCCTGAGGGGGAAGCCATTCGCGCTTCTGCGATGACCAGGGCCACTTCTGCGGTTCCCAAACCGCAGAAGCGAAAATACCAGAAAGAAAAATACCAACTGCTGCAACACTTAGAAATTCTCTCCGTTAACTATCCGAAATCATCCCGAGGCCCCCGGGACCTCAACCAAAAGCACCAATACCACCTAATACCTTATTCAAACTTGTACCAACCCTGAAAATGCCTAAAACAACACCGGAACCCGGATTAATCAAAGATTCAAGCCTAAGAATTTCAAGTTCCAACAAAACACACTTTCGATAAAAAACCTAACCAAAACACGTCCAATTAACGTGAAATTTTGCACACACATCCCAAATGACATGACGGAGCTACTGTAACTTTCGGAATTCCATTCTGACCCTCGGATCAAAAACTCACTATCGGACCGGAACTTCAAAAATACAAACATCGGCATTTAATCCTAAATGAGCTAGAGACCTCCAAAATACATTCCGAATGCGCTCCCAACCCCGAAATCACCTAACGGAGCTAATAGAACCATCGGATTTCCATTCTGAGGTCGTCTTCACACTGTTCCGATTAAGGACCATTTTTCAACTCTTAATCTCTCATTTAGGGACTAAGTGTCCCAAAACACTCCGAATCCCAACACCGAACGTCCCGGCAAACCAAAATAGCAGAAATGAACTTAGGGGAAGCAGTTAATGGGGGAACGGGGCATAAATTCCAAGAACGACCGGCCGGGTCGCTACAAGAATGTGCTCAAACCTCTGAATTTGGAGCCGAACGATCCAAAACTATTCAAATAGGGTAAGAACTAGTCAATACATGCTTAAAAGTTCATATTCTAATCATTAAACCAATTTCCCAATCCTAAATGCAAGATCTCTAAAATTCATCCCCGGGCCAACGTGCCCGGATTCCGAAAATATTTGAAGACTATTGTTACCCATAACCTAAGGATCAAGAATATATGATTTTTACTCCATTCCCTAACAATTTTCTGTGGTTAAATCTTGTTTTTACCAAATTCTAGGTTTTTCATATAAAACCCTTGATTTTCCCTAATTTTCACATGTTAATCTACCCATAATCTATGTATTTAACTTATGATATGTAGAATTTACTTACCTCTTTGATGGTGATGGAATCCCTCTTCAAATGCTCTCAAAAATCGCCTAAGGCCATGTGGGAAATGAGGGAAATGGGCTAAGTCTCGGAACAAAAAGCCATCGAACCAGACGCAGAAGTCGCATTTGCGACTCCAGGCTCGCAATTGCGATTTCGCATTTGCGACAATTGCATCGCAAATGCGAAGCCTAGCCCACCCTGTCCTGGTCACATTTGCGACAACATCCATCACAATTGCGAAGGTGACAGCCTCGCAAATACGAACCCCTCGTTCGCAAATGCGAACATTCCCCTAGAAGCCCAGTCTTGCAAATGCGAACAGGAACTCGCAAATGCAAGGTCACATTTGCGACCCAAGCATCGCAAATGCGATAATACCAGAAGGAGCAGTCCTATTTCTTTGCAAATCACTCCGAACCTACCCTGAATCACACCCGAGCCCTGGGGGCTCCAAACCAAGCACCCGCACAAGTCTAAAAACTTAACACGGACCTGCTCGAAGCCTCAAATCACACCAAACAACGCTAAAATCATGATTCAACCTCCAATCCAAGCTTTATGAATATTAGAACTTCAAACTTCTACATTCGATGTCGAAACCCGTCAAATCACGTCCGATTGACTTCAAATTTTGCACACAAGGCATATTTGACGTTACGTACCAGCTCCAACTTTCGAAATTGGAATCCGACCTCGATATCAAAAAGTCAAACTCTCGATCAAACTTCTGAAAAACCTTCAAATTTTTATTTTTAACCAAATGACTTCAAAATGACCTACGGGCCTCTAAATTCACTTCCGATCGCGCTCCCAACTCCAGAATCACCATACGGAGCTATTCACAGACTTAGAATCCCAAACGGACACCGATTACATTGAAATGCACTTCAAGCCAAACTTATGAAATTTCTTCCAAAATGCTAACTTCCACAATAGGCGCCAAAATGCTCTTGGGTCATCCAAAACCCGATCCAGGCATACGCCCAAGTCCGAAATCATAATACAAACCTGCTGGAACCTTCAGATCCTAATTCCGATGTCGTTTACTCAAAATTCTAATCCTAGTTAATTCTTTCAACTTTAAGCTTCTGAAATGAGAATTCTCTTTCCAAATCAACTCTAAATTTCTTGAAACTTAATTTTGACCACGCGTACAAGTCATAATACCTGAAATGAAGTTGTTCATGGCCTCAGACTGCTGAACAACATGCTAGAGCTCAAAACAACCGGTCGGGTCATTACATTCTCTCCCACTTAAACATACGTTCGTCCTCGAACGTGCTGAGAACTACACTAAAGTAGTCTGAAATCAGTTTTTAACTTCTCACGCACCTTCCCGTGCTACCACAACCCAGTTGAGCACATCAGCTTGATCAATTCTGAAGATATTCCCTTTTATTCAAGAAAATAAGCCTTAGAGCCCAATTCCAGCGCCCGAAATTCTATGCCCGAAATGTTTCCAACATAAAGATCACCATATCAATCACTACACGTTGTACCCAAACATGGTTGCATAACTTTGTTGAATTCACACCTAACATCACTTTGCTGAATTCACACCTAACTTTGTTATATGGGTAATAATACCGGTGCTATTGTCCCCCTTATTTGTACTTTTCCTAATTATTGTATTTTTCTTTTCTTTTATTAATAAAAAAACTAGCCTTAGGCGCTTGCCTAACGGATTGCCAAAAAAAAAAACTACCGAGTCAACCAATCATTGAGTCTATACTTCTAAAAAGAAACATTACCTTATTCTGAACCAAATAATGATCTTTGATCCTTAATATATTTCACATAATTAGATTGCACGGATCCTAAATCCAACAATCTCGTCTCACCCAGTACGAACTGCTCAGGCAATAAGCCACCCCGACATAACCAAAAGTCCCATATGATGCTACAATATGCCAATAGGCTAACATATCGAATGCGATATAAAGGAAACCAAACTTTAAGAAGGAAATTCAACTACACCGCTCGCAAATCATACATGTGATGGGGGCACACAACTAATATAAGCTTTCCTCGTAAAATAGGAAACAAAACACATAAAACGTATACGGGGAACTGCACTCAGCTTCACACTGTTGCGGCGTGCAACCCGATCCGAAAAACATAACCATGGCGGCGTGCCACCCAATCCACCCATAAAACTCAGATAAGGAGATACGCACCGAGCTAGATCAATAATATACCGAATATTGGTCACAAGCATACTAAGTGCATAATTCCATCCCTGGGGAGACATATAGCGCCAGAAGCCACAAAACTCAAGTACAACTGAGGTGCGATATACAATCTGAATCTCAAGAGCCACTTGGCTCATATAACATCATTTCTACGCGGATCCTCAACACATAAGCAACTTCTCAAGCCGTCTCACAACTCACACGGCGCAATGCATCACTACATGAAATATCTGACAATGAAATAACACCCTGACTACTCTTCCATAAGGGGTGCTTTGCTAAAATGAACACGACTGGCCTATCATGGAGCCCTTATTCATATTTAAATCCATCCACCGACCTCGAGTCGATCCTAATCGTACCAAACTAGGTCAATAACCTTTCAAAGGTCCATACTAACTTCCCTCTTCTCATAACACACAAGAACAACTACCATAACCAGAGTACTCATCCACAGTCCACAACTCTGTAAGCCATGTGCCTATCAGGCATCAATTCCCAAATTGACGATATCACCCCAAATCTTTATAGTTGGTTTAAATTCTTTAATCAATCAAGTGACCACATGCCACACTTATACCACCTTCCCGTGGAACACACTCCCACAACCTTCCATAACAAATAACAGGTCTGCACACCCAAACCACTGGTCGTACTAACGCTGAAAAGCGATCAAGAATCCTTACCCAGGATGCAAGGCCTTTTTCAAAAAACATCGATCTCAGGTGACACTGAAGACAATACCCACTTACTTTAAACATCGAAACTCCTTTCCTGCCCATCCGAGTTCGTGACATCCTTGTGAACACCGAACTGCAACCTTGATCCTCACTTCAAATTCCATACCACTCACTGCACCCAACGTGCCAATATACGATAGAACACAATTTTTATCATAACTCCAGAACCACTAATAGGTTAACACTTCATCACGTAAAAGCTTTTCACTGAACTCACTTCAGGAGGAACATAGCAACACACAGGCAAATCCTCATAGCTGAAGAATATGCAAATCTCTAAGTAGTGGTCTAAGCTATCATAGCCCTTCCGGGACCCACCTACGCATAACAGGCCATAATAGAAGAATGCTTCTGAACATCATTAATTACGGCGACCGACAAGCCTCACACGTACCACACAAATCACATGCATAACTTGATCACGCTGAAGGAACTGACCTCGACCACCAATACACTAACTCAAATGTGGTTAACCAATATATCTTCCTTCAATTTACCCCGATTGCCTTAGAAATAATACTAACTCCGTCCAACATATAACATACTCCATCTGCATTAATCCCGAGTGAACTTGAATCATGAAACCATGTTGTACCAAATCCCACTAACCATTTCATACCTTTCTTGCACGCACATTTGCACCCTCAACTAATATGCCCATTCTATAAATCCTTCTACGAATCCGAAGCCTTTTCTCATTTTCCTCTCATGCGCTACACTGCAAGTCAAAACATCATAGAACATCCTGAGCCTCCACCCATAAGCTGCTACAAAATCTTGATCCTCAATCGCACCTATAGGCTCGAAATCATTAGGCGCCACTCTATATCCCCTTTGAATCCAGTAGGACCGTTGCTGAGAGCCACCCATCAATACGCTAATAACCAGAAACCTCGCAAGTAGTTAACCATGCAACAAAATCATAGGAGGTGGGAGACTCCCACTTAGCTCGAAGCCACTGCTACTCAACTCTGGAATCCACCCGGATTCTTAATCTCTTATTGACATAACATTGTGCAATCAACCGCCAAAATTCTCGATATCTTACTATAGAAACCCCCTTTTTATACTCTGAATCATTAACAATATTCGCACTACCGATCCCTTCGTTGTATAACCAATAGAATTCTTCGCAGAAGCCTCGCCAACTACGCGACCGCTAACCTGCTCACATGAATAACCCACCTACAGAAAGCTCTCCCCCGGCATCTCCCAACGCTGCTGCACGGGGTACAATCACTACAGCATCAATAACCCATCTTGAGTCCGAGCTCACTATCCAACTGCACAGGTCAATTCACCCTTTGTGGACATCAATTAAATATGTAGCAACATCCTTCCAATTCAAAGTTATGTTGCATCCTTCTTCATTTAACCGGCTCATTTCCGTTATATCAAATCTCCTATCGCACAAGAACCCCTACTTCAAATTAGATATGTAGACCCCAATAACCAATTACTAATATTCTCAAATCACTCCAAACTCTCCTTAAGGTACGTGGTCATCCTACTGCAAAGCCCATATGCAACTCCGCCACTCTCCCACTTTGGCGGAACTCATCCCCTTAATCGACTGCTCGGCCCTTGGCCTTTTATACTCGGCCTCCTAGAACTTTTTAAACACCGCCTGACACTTCCCACATGTCCTTCCTCATCCTTTGCTGCTCAGTTGTTGCCTTGAATAAAATCTATCTTCGAAATGTCGATTCAATCCTGAACCACCTTACCTGGCGATATCTAACAGCCGCATTTTTCGATACTATCTCCCAAAAGCTTGCCCCAACGGAGAATTGTAGAAGATTATAGCACCGACAAACTTAGTACATTCAATTAGGACAATGACACCACATCATAGAAGAAAGCTCCACAATGCTTGTAAATCAAGCCTCATTACTTCCACCAGCCCACATCTGACTATCCTTAGGCCGATTGCCTTTCCCCTGCCGGGAATTAAATACTGAATCTCTTGATTATGCACTGAGTAAATTTTCCTTCAAGTCATTCACTGCCACGACACATGAGCAAACATCAAACCATCATATCAATACTGCGAAACAATGATTCATAAGTATCATGGAAACTTGTGCCTAGCCTCAGAGCTCTCAGAAGCACCGGCTACTGAGCTGAAACAATAAATATTCTTCCATAAAGCGGCGATAATAATCCGATCAGCTATACCGGAAGAAACATCCTGTATCACACCTATAGTACCATTACGGTTCTTCAATTTCCGATTTATAACAAGTGGTTAGTGTCGCGTAAGATTGAGTAGGAATGAATTAAAGGCATATGCCTCTAAGGATCAAATCGCACGATAAGGAATCAAGAAGGAAAGTACTCCTAATAGTCCTGTAGCCTCCCGAGGATTAGCACAGACGTCTCTGTACTGATCCGCGAGACTCTACTAGACTTTCTCATGACTCAAGAGACCCTAGGAACCTAGTGCTCTGATACCATGTTGTCACGACCCAAAATCCACTATGGGTCGTGGTGGCACTGAACACCACTGTCAGGCAAGCCAACTAAGAATGCATAATTAAATTCCAATTTCTGTATTTGTGGAAATCATTTTTCTTATACATCAAATAATAAATAATAAAATTTTACAGAGATGAACATAAAGTCGATAAAAGACTTAATACTGAATAATCCAAAAATCCTCCCTGAATCCGGTGTCACAATTGCACGAGCAATTTTTAAGAAAAACTAAATAAAGTACAATGGCTATCCGGAATACAATTGGACGGAAAATAAATAGAATCCTGAGAGAGACTATACTAGTTGCGGGTCCCCTCGAGGAGATACAGCTCACCTGTCTCCGTGTCAACCATGCCGCGATGCCACTAAGCCACTAGGGGTGCATATGCCTGTGCAACAAAAATGCACAGAAGTATAATATGAGTACGTAAACAACGTGTACTCAGCAAGTATTCCGTCTGATCTCGAAGAAGTAGAGATGAGAGGTCGACTTCAACACTTGCTAGGGGTCAGATAATAATATACTAAAAATGTGAGGAAATCATGGATTTATATAGTATTTCTAACTCACAAAGCCGGAAAACAGGTAAACACCTTTAACAAATAATAAAGGATTTTCAAGATTTACTTTTCATTATCTGATCAATTTATATCAAGCCATGAAAGGAAATATCAACATTTAAAGTTCTCAGGCAACAATATGTATCATGCGCAAATCATGCCGAGGTCGACGGCCCGCTCCAACAGAAATGTAAACTGTACACTGCCGAGGGTCGAACGGCTCGAGCCATAGATGCATCTATTACCCCGCTCGCGAACTATCCTGCGACGTGGTCAATATAAAATAAATAAGCACCCTGCTCGCAAATCATACATGCGATGCAGGTATACATAGAGATATATGCTCAAACAGTCATTCAAGAATTTATCGGGGAATATTTATCCAAATAAAGCCAATTCTCCTTTAACAATTTAAGAAAATGAAATTTAATCCTTTTAAGAAATTCATTTACTAGTTCAATATGATTTAAGCAATTCAGGCTGTCAATAAGCTTACAATTAATCCAAGTATAGCATGTTTTTGGGTCCTAGACCACCCGGACAATAGCATAATAGTAGCTACGCACGGACTCTCGTCACCTCGTGTATACGTAGCCCCCACAAATAGGAGCACATAACCAATTAACTCACCTATGGGGACAATTCCCTCTTACAAGGTTAGAAAGGAGTCTCACCTCGCTCCGAAGCCTATATTCCGATTCAAGAATGCGCTCAAACCTCCAAATTTGGAGCCGAACGATCCAAAACTATTCAAATAGGGTAAGAACTAGTCAATACATGCTTAAAAGTTCATATACTAATCATTAAACCAATTTTCCAATCCTAAATGCAAGATCTCTAAAATTTATCCCCGGGCCCACGTGCCTGGATTCCGGAAATATTTGAAGAATATTGTTACCCATAACCTAAAGATCAAGAATATATGATTTTTACTCCATTCCGTAACAATTTTTCGTGGTTAAATCTTGTTTTTACCAAATTCTAGGTTTTTCATCAAAAACCCTTGATTTTCCCTAATTTTCACATGTTAATCTACCCATAATCTATGTATTTAACTTATGATGTGTATAATTTACTTACCTCTTTGATGGTGATGGAATCCCTCTTCAAATGCTCTCAAAAATCGCCTAAGGCCAAGTGGAAAATTAGGGAAATGGGCTAAGTCTCGAAACAAAAAGCCATGGAACCAGACGCAAAAGTCGTATTTGCGACTCCAGGCTCGTAATTGCGATGTCCCATTTGCGACAATTGCATCGCAATTGCGATGTAGTATTTGCAACAATTGCATCGCAAATGCGAAGCCTAGCCCACCCTGTCCTAGTCGCATTTGCGACAATATCCTTTTTAATTGCGAAGGTGACAGCCTCGCAAATATGAACCCCTCGTTCGCAAATGTGAACCTTCCCCTAGAAGCCCAGTCTCGCAAATGCGAACGGGAACTCGCAAATGCAAGGTCGCATTTGTGACCCCAAGCATCGCAAATGTGATAATACAAAAAGCAGCAATCCTATTTCTTAGCAAATCACTCCGAAGCTACCCCGAGTCACACCCCAGCCCCTGGGGCTACAAACCAAGTACCCACGCAAGTCTAAATCTTAACACGGACCTGCTCGAAGCCTCAAATCACACCAAACAATGCTAAAATCATGATTCAACCTCTAATCCAAGCTTTATGAATCTTAGAACTTCAAACTTCTACATTCGATGCCGAAACCCGTCAATTCACGTCCGATTGACTTCAATTTTGCACACAAGTCATATTTGACATTACGGACCTGCTCCAACTTTCAGAATTGGAATCTGACCCCGATATCAAAAAGTCAAACTCTCGATCAAACTTCTCAAAAACCTTTAAATTTCTATCTTTAGCCAAATGACTTCAAAATGACCTACGGACCTCCAAATTCACTTCCGATCATGCTCCCAATTCCAGAATCACCATACGGAGCTATTCATGGACTCAGAATCCCAAACGGACACCGATAACACTGAAATGCACTTCAAACCAAACTTATGAAATTTCTTCCAAAATGCTAACTTCCACAATATGCGCCAAAACGCTTCCGGGTCATCCAAAACCCGATCCGGGCATACGCCCAAGTCCGAAATCATAATACGAACCTACTGGAACCTTCAGATCTCGATTTCGAGGTTGTTTACTCAAAATTCCAATCCTAGTTAATTCTTTCAACTTTAAACTTCCGAAATGAGAATTCTCTTTTCAAATCATTTCTAAACTTCCTGAAACTTAATTCTGACCATGCGTACAAGTCATAATACCTGAAATGAAGCTGTTCATGGCCTTAGACTACTGAACGATGTGCTAGAGCTAAAAACGACCGATCGGATCGTTGCATAATAGTACTTTCTTTTTCAACCAAAAAAGAGTATTTTTTTTATAGTTATGAAGCATAAATTTCAACGTTGTTTTTGCATAAAAAAGTAAAGCAATACATTAGTTCCTTTGGGTTTGTGTAAAATTAAGAATAACTAAATTCTTAAATAAAATAGAGTCATGAAAATGTTGGGTATTTGGGAGGGAGGAGGAGCATATGGAACATAGGGACTTGGGAAAAGAGTCTGGAACCAAAATGTGGTTCATTTTGACTCAAGTGACTGAAATGTGTGGGGGGGG
>MU771965.1:33409-68529 GCA_026770625.1 Nicotiana glauca
GGAATTTAAAAGAGAAATATTGATGTTTGGCAATGATGTATAAAATTTTGAAATACCTTTATTATGGTGAATGAAGTTTCTAGTGGAAATTGTTATTGTTATGTTTATAAAAATTCGGTTAATGGAGTCCATATCCTATAAATGGCTTGGTTATTAGGTAATGAGAATAAGGGGTAAAATGTGGGATAGGAAAGGCACCCAGGTCCGCTTGACTGGGGATACCCGGTCGAGTGCCGGTCATGTCCCTCGAATTTGGGGCGTGACAGGGTCAGCAGTGCAGCCTGAGCGTGGTCAATATGGTAGAGGTGTGCCATAAGGCGGGGGTGTGCCCTTAGATAGGGCTGTCCCATAAGGTAGGGTTATCCCATGAGGTTGTGGTGGTCGGCGAGGAGGTGGGGGTCGACGAAGAGGTGGTCCCCAGCAAGGGGGCGTTGAGGCACCTGTTGAGGATGTTGGAGTTGATCAGCCGGGTGATCACCCTTATCCTAGCGATATCATGTCATTTAGCCTGGGGCTTACTCCAGGGACTTTTCAGGTGACCCAGTCAGCTCCATTGTTGATTGCGGGTATGGCCTTTACCTCACGAGACTAGGATGCGTATTTGCCTGACCTTCCAAAGGCATCGATGGTTGCTGATGCTCGTCTTGTACGAGATATAAATAGTGGGCCCGACTTAGTTATGGCTCACCACTGGGGGATGTTGAGGATCTTCCACACGATTTGGTTAGTTTGTATTACTATTACTTAATTTTGTGTTTATCTCATTGATTATTCATAAATATATAAAGCATTTTTAAGCCATCATCCTTGCCCGTCGCAGAGGCCACTAGGTGCGACACTCACATACCTGAGATGGATGAGTATATTCAGGAGCCCACTGTGGTCGTGGTAAGACATTTTAATTGTTTTTATGCAATCAATCCTTCTAGACATTTTAATTGTTTTTATGCAATCAATCCTTACTTTATTATTATATATTTCATATGCTAATATATGTCATTATTTTGTAGGTTACTACTACACCGATGGCCGCTTCTACCGAGCCTGCCAGCCTTACTGACGATAATGTTGCAGATCATCCTCCGATAAAGAGGCATCATGATAAGGATGATCCTGATAGTGTTTCTGGGCGGGGTGGGATGCGCCTGAGGCCAACGGCTGCTTTAAAGCATAAAGGATGTGGGACACATTGATTTTTATTTTATTTTATGTACATATGACAATTAGTAAATAATGAACTATTTTTATTGTTTACATTATATGTGCATTATGTTATAATCTCCCCAGTTCTTAGTTATTTTAATACTACAACACAAACACAAATATAGCAACTTAACATAACTTAAATTCAGTAAAAAAATAAAAATACAAGACACGGAGAACATAAAGATAGAATACTACACTCAACACATACATGTCATTGTGTAACAACTCGCCCGGTCATTTCATGAGTTATAGCCCCATTTTCCCCATTTCTACTTTCTCATGTGTTCCTCAGATTTATTTCATCGTATCGTGTTAGTTGGTTTGGGTCCGGAGTGGTTTCGATGTGGAATGAGTTACTTAGTCTCCTATTTAAAAGTTTAAGTTGGAAAAGTCAATCGGATATTGACTTATATGTAAATGATCTCGGATGTGAATTTTGATGGTTCGGTTAGCTCCATTAGGTGATTTTGGACTTGGGAGCGTGTCCGGAATATAATTTGGAGGTCCGTGGTAGAATTAGGCTTGAATTGGCGAAATTGGAAATTTGGCAATTTTTTGGTCGGTAGTAAAAATTTTGATATCGGGGTCAGAATGGAATTTCGGAAGTTAGAGTAGGTCCGTGGAATCATTTGTGATATGTGTGAAAAAGTCATACGGAGATGATTTAGTAGGTTTTGGCATCAATTGCAGAATTTAGAAGTTTAGAAGTTCTTAGGCTTGAATTCGAGGGTGATTTGGTATTTTGATATTGTTTTGAGTGTTCTGAAGGTTCGACTAAGTTTATATGTTGATATGTGACTTGTTGGTATGTTTGGTAGAGGTCCTGAGAGCCTTAGGTTGATTTGGGTGGTTGACGGATCAAGGTTGGAATTTGAGGAGTGCTAAAGTTTTCATTCAGCTATCATAATCGCACCTGCGGAGTGGGGACTGCAGAAGCGGAAAAGTAGCTATAGAAGTAGGCAAAGGAGGGCAGGAACCGATGGTACAATGCCTGGAGCGCACCTGCGAGGCCACAGGTGCGAGGATTGGTCAGTAGAAGCAGATTCTAGAATTTAAGTGAGAACCGCACCTGCAATGGACTTTCCGCATGTTCGGCATCGCAGAAGTGACATGGGGATCGCAGATGCAGAAGTACTAGGCAGAATGTATAAAAGGTGGACTTCGCAAAATTTGGGTTATCTTCCACCATTTTTAGTCGGCCTTGGAGCTTTTGAGAGCAATTTTGAGGAGGAATTCAAGGGTTTATCGTCAAGGTGACTGGCTTGAGCACTAATACTCGTATATGTGATGATTTCCCATTGTTTAATCATGAATGTGAAGATTAGGGGTAAAAATGAGGGGTTAGGGCTTGGAAATTGAAGAGTTTGATTTGGGGATTTGAAGGGCCATTTGATGTCAGATTTTGATGAATTTGGTATGGATAGACTCGTGAGTGAAAGGGATTTTTAGTTTTGTGATTTTTGTTGGATTCCGAGATGTGGGCCCAGGGGCCGGGTTTGGGTGAATTTCGGGATTTTGGTCTAAATTGATAGTTTTTCGTGTAGAATTTGGTTCCTCGGCCTATATTGACTGTATTGTATTGCTTTTGGTTAGATTCGGGTTGTTTGGATACCAATTCCAGGGGCAAGGGCATTGCAAAGTAGTATTTGGCTTGGCTTGAGGTAAGTAACGCTTCCAAACTTGGTTCAGAGGGTTCAAAACTCTAAACTATGTATTATGTTATTAGTTCTGAGGTGACGCAAATGCCAAGTAACGGGCATGTGGGCGTGTGGGCGTGTGGGCATGCACCGTGAGCATTGTGGCCCGGTTCATTCCATGGCACTGCTTAGTGACTTTTGCTTGCTGGTATCTGTGTTTCTATTATGTGATTAAGTAAATGAGCTGTAAAACATGCTAATTATCATGCTAGGGCTTCACGCCGTTACTGTTGAGACCCGAGTGGTCGTTTCTTGATGGCATCTCGTTAGTTTTATTGATATTCTATACTCAGTCTTATTCATACATATCATATCATGTCTCAATCTCGGTTGTTATTATTTGGTACATGATATCATTGTTTTGAGCTAGTTTCATGGCATTGTGAGCTCGTGTGTGTGAGACTGGAGAGTGATGACTGAGTGAGGCTGAGAGCCTGATTATGAGTGAGTTATGGGATCGGGCTTTACGTTGCAGCAGTTATGTTGATGATTATGATAGTGCTTGCTGTAGGATCCCCTCCGGAGTCTGAACACATCCATAGTGAGCGCAGTTGATATTTTGAGGATGGATATTCCCTAGACATGGATCTTGTCCGAAATATTATTACCTGGAGATGGATCTTATTCATAGGGCTGGAATGGCCATCCTCGGTACTGAGTGACTGTTGTCAGCGATGTATATATATTCTGGGATAGATTTTCCATGGGTCGGATAGTCATAAACAGTACTGAGTGGTTGAGCACTTTAGAGCGGAGGTACATGGTACATCTTTCATGCATTTTGTGCATTGGCACGTAGAGATTAGCTGAGCTTTATGCTTCACATTGTTCATATTGGTATTTACTTTACTGTTGATCTCAACACTTGAATTTCAAGCATGCCTACTTTACTATATAGTTTAATTGTGTTTTACCTATTAAGGTTTAGTTCGTCACTACCCATTAGTCCGTAATTTGGACTTGTTACTTACTGAGTTGGTATACTTACGTTACCCCATGCACCTTGTGTGCATATACAGGTATCTCAGGGCACGGTAGCAGCTGTTGACTATTCCAGTCGCGGACTTTCATCGGAGATAGCGAGGTAGGAGCCTGGCAATCGCAGTCCTGCCTTTCTCCTTCTTTATCTTCCTTTTAGTGTATTTTGGCTACTCTCAGACTGTGTTAGTCTTGTTATATCTCAAAATAGTGCTACTATTTGCTCATGACTTAGTGACACCCGAGGTCGGGCTTTTATTTTCGCATTTTTGGTTTTTAAATTAATCTTCTTACGAAATTCCAGTATGAAAAAGGCTATTTATCTATATTTTAATGAAACATCGAATTGATTGGGAGTGTGTCGGCTTGCCTAGTTCCATGATAGGCGCCTTCACAACCGTGTTAGTTTTGGGTCGTGACACATTGGTTGGTCACTACCGCCAAGTATTCTCTGCTCCAACCACTTAAATTTCTCTACCAACTTATTTTTTTCTTCTTCTGCCTCTTCTAGTTTCTCCTGCAATTCCGCAATTTTTCATTTCATTTCAGACTCACGGCATTGATATTCACAGTTCATATTCCAAATACACTGCAAAGATTTTTTGTAGCATTCCTGCTTAATGGGTTCATCATACCATTCCTCAAAATCGCAATAATTTTCGTCATTGCCTGTTTACATACATACATTATATGCGCCCAACATGACCATTGAACCAATATAAGTTCATCATACAGCGTTTGCCACAATAGCACATTGGTTGGTCATTGCGTCCAGACATTTGTTAATGAAAAAAAACTGCTTTTATGGAAAGTGTTGCTATTTGTTTTGGTTAAGCGTAGATAATAACTAAAATGTTCTAGTTATTTATAGGCAAGGCAACATACATAACTTAGTATGTAACCGTGCTATGCTTCGCATGATAATGATTCTTTACGGTACAATACAGCTTTTCCAGGCGACCAGCTTTTGCAAAATGATAGCTTTATCAGGTTTACAAGACAATACACATAACGTGGTATGTAACCACGCTATGCTTCGCGCGCTAATGATTTTGTACGGTATTACATAGCTTTTCCAGAAGATAGCTTTTATAGAACGGCAGCTTTTTCATATCGACAAGACAATACACATAACGTGGTATGTAACCGTGCTATGCTTTGCATGCTAATGACAGTACAATACAGCTCTTCCAGATGACAACTTTTGCAGAACAACAGCTTTATCAGGTCGACAAGACAATACACATACTGTGGTATGTAACTAAGGGTGTGCATTCGATTTATCGATTCAATTTTGACCCTTATCGATAGTTACTTATCGATTATCGATTTGTACATATGCTTATCGTTATCATTTCAATAAGGTTTTGATTTTTTTCTATTTCAATTTATTGATTTTGGAGGCTTATCGATTCGATTATCGATTACACCAATAAGAAAATTTGCAGGATTCCACGGAAAGTATATCGCTATAAACGCGCCTAACTAATATGGACAAAAAGAAGCTAAAATAAGACGAACACCATTTATAATATAAAAATTGTGTCAACAATAACATGCAACAAAACTAAAGTAAGGGATCAAATGTATGCCACCAACACTCCAATGGTATAAAAAACAAAACAAAACAAAACAAAACACATCACCATGCTAATTCTGTTTTCCATTAATTTGAACTTCATTCCCTTGATCTTTAAATATGATCATTCCTTAAATGTGGTAGAGGAAATAATAGGGTAAGGAACTTAGGGTAAAGAAAAGGGTATAGATTACGGAAAATAATATTGTATAGCCGCTTTCAAAATAGTAGCGGAATATATATACATTCTGTATGTTATGTTAATCTACACAAATAGGTAATTACTCATTTAACAAGCTTCTACAATCTAGGGGTGTGCATTCGATTTATCGATTCGATTTTGACCCTTATCGATAATTACTTATCGATTATCGATTTGTATATATGTTTATCGTTATCATTTCAATAAGGTTTTGATTTTTTCGATTTCAATAACAAATAATCAATTTGATTTATCGATAAACTGATTCGAATGCACACCCCTATATGTAACCGCGCTATGCTTCGCGTGCTAATCGTTATTTCAGGTATAAGAAAGCTTCTTAAACTGAACCAAGTCATATGTATCTCAAAGACCTTTTGAATGAATATTACAACATCCATTAAAAAAATGCCACTAACATTTAACAAGTGGTTCAAAAATAGGCAAAATGGTGAAGGTAGTTCAACAGATCCCCATGGATCAAGTCTTAACACTATTGATCCCTACCTTGAAAAAAATATGCTAGGTTGCTACACTTACTTGAGTGATGACAAGTGGTATGGTGTTCTCCGTACATTGGAAAATCAACGTATCAATATACACACTGATCTCAAAGTTACAGGGCACATTATTGATTGTGAAGCACATTCTACTAAGCCTGAAGGTATGCGAATTTAGGGCGAAAAACTACAATGGGTTCCCCTTTACTCAAAACGGTGTGATTACGAAGTACTGTATCGCTAGCACAGGCTTGTTGTGCTACAAGCACTGTCTGCAGCCTTCCAAACAAACACACACAATGATGACCCAAAAGTGATTAGGCATCTGATGAAGGAGATTCTAGAGATAGAAAAGGCACTTGTTGTTCATCATGCAATGGATAACCTTAACTTCTTGAGAGGAATAGAAGATCAGTATTGGAATTTATTAGAAAATAATAAATTGCATAGAGACAATGATTATCCTTTTTTCCCAAGAGTTGTGAGTGGGAGAGACTACCTAAGTTTTTACCACAGACGTTGGACATAGGTTTCCTATATTTTTGTAGAAATCAGGCAAGTGGTCTTCTAGATTATAGCGATGAAATGTGAGAAATGTGTGTCAACTGGGGCCTAGATTACGATGCCCTCGGTCCCGAAGGTTACATACACGATGTTGACGACGAAGTTAAAGACAGTGACAATGAAATAGTGCCAGACAGCGATAATAATGGCGAATAACAATTTTTTTGGTTATTTAAATGGGTTTATGTTAGATTGTTGTACTGAAGTATTAATGTTAAATATCAAAAAGATATAACAGCAATGAAATCATAATTTTCTTTCATACATTCTGCAAGATAAACAAGTACATACACTTACTACAAACACATTACAAAAACAAAACACTACGTGTATCCTTGTAGTTGGGCACATTAGATGAACTTCCACCAGGAGTTGGATTACCACTGCCACCCAAACTAGCTGAAGGAAATTTACGACGGTCGTGTCTTGTTTGTGAGGATATGACACATGAGCGCATAAATGGTATCACCAACATCCATTTGATTCCGTATATGCATTCTTTTTTGTACTTGTAGCTTATGCAAATAGTCCTTGTTACACTCCATTTTAAATGGTTCTAGCGGCCAATAATGCTCAGCACCCACTGGCTGCAATTGCACATTATATATGTTTAAGTATGCAGTAATACTGTATTACTTATCAACATAGTTGGTTGGCCCTAAACCTGTATTTTGAAAGCACTTGATGGCATGTGAGCATGTCATATGGTAGATGGACCATTTCCTACAATAACACAACCTGCTGGCTTCATTTACAGTATGTATATTATTTCCCAGGTTTTGATGGATAGCTGTGCGAACTTCAAAAATATTTCCCTTGTTGCAATACTGTAAAAATGAATGCCAATGTGCTCGCCTCCTATATTTCTCAAATCATTTTATTGGTATTGGCATAAAGTCAACACCCCTCTCCATCAATTCCAATGCACCTCTATCCTTTCAATAAACCTCTCCGCCATCTATTTGAATGACAACCGCACTATGGCAGTGACAAGCAATCCATGTGCAGACTTCAATAGCCCGTTGAAAGACTCCGACATATTTAGTCAGGGTTCCCCATTGTCTGCCACCATCGGCATGCAATGTCAACTTGTTAAGCTCGTGTCACATTAACTAATGATAGGCTCTTTCATCTTCCTACCGGATCTATTCCATGCGCCTCCTAAATTTGCACTCCTAGTGAGCAGTTACAGCCATCCACATTAAATCATGCAAGTCCTTGTTAGGATATTTCTTCTGGAAATTGGCCTTCAGGTGCCTCATATAGTAACGGTGGTATGCATATGGTTCCTACCATTTAGGCAAATGCTTTACAAAACTTAATATACCCTCATGCCAATCAGATATTAGACAAATACTTGAACGTTGTTTGACAATGTGCTCTTTCAAGTGGTTCAAAAGTAGCGTCCACGTCTCTTGGCTTTCATTGGCACAGATGGCAAAAGCTAGGGGAAATATTTGTCCATTGGCATCTACTGCAATGGCGATCAATAGCTTAATATCATACTTTTTATAGACATGAGTATCGTCTATGGATATTACTGGACAATAATGCACAAAACCACCAATTGCTAGTTTAAATGCCCAGACACGTATTTGAATATATATTCTGGTATTCCTTCACTCCGCTCAAGCTTCCATTCAACAACAGTCCCAAGGTTAAAGTGTTACAATGCGGCCATGTACTTGGGTAGAGATGCAAATCACTTATCCTAGTCACCGTAAACAATTTCAAATGCACGTTTGTGCCCCAGATATGCCTTTTTTTGGTAATAGTATACCCATATTTTTGGTGGACGAATGTAATACACTCTTTGATCTTCTACCTTATGGACGCTTCAATGTATCGAATCAAGAGAAGAGAAATCAAGTCAATATCCAAGTTGAAGCGATTCCCATTGAATGTGTCCATTTCATAAATGTAGGTGCTAATGTATTTACCCACTTTCCACATATTTTTTTTCTTCTTTATTGCATGAAACATCCAGTTACAACTTGTAAACTATCTACAGCAAACAACCTGTCGTGCCCTTTTTTTCTCGCAAAATTGGGTTTGTGACATTTGGAGGGACAACTCATTCCCTTTGGGAACAGGGTTTTGCATTTGAAGAGTCTCCACCTAATGATCAGGGTACATTAGGACACCAAAAGAGTTTGATTTGGATAACCAGAGATAGGGTAAGGGCTTGAAATTATTCTAAGGGGAAAGTGTTAGGCACCCCTCAGAATCTACAAGTGTGTGGTTCCCCACCAGACAATTATTGTGAATTTAGGTGCAAATAACATTTAGACAAATAAAGCTTCAAATAAGAGGAGATTTTCACATAATGGTTTACAAATAAACAAAGTTGCAAAGAATAATTAGAAAAAACTGATTTTTAAAAGAAAGAGCTGAAATTGCTAAAAGAAGTAATGAAATAAAGGGAAGGGGGTCCTAGGTTTATTAAAAATATGGATCACCCCATACAATGTCCGGTAATCACTCCTCAATGAGGGGCTACACGTGACATTATCACATCGTCATCATATCCATATCTACCCTTCCTACCCCGTCAAGGTATTAAAGCGCGAAATGGTCTCAATTACTTATTGCATGCTATTATCCGTCCCAACCCTATCAGTCCCGGAGGCACTTAGGACTACTAATCCTAAAGGGGAGGGATATTGGGCTTATTTAAGGTTTCAAAAGGTAAAAATCTAAGGCGACACACAAAAACACATATTGCACATTTAGGGGGAAGCATATAAGCAAACAGAGGCTCAATTACGCCTCCTTCAATAGAAAAGCACATAATTAGCATGACTTTAACATACTGGTTAAGGTCTGATTAAATACTAAACATGAGAGAGTTTAAAGGTTGAGGCAGACTGATTTATTACATAATTCAGATAAGAAGCCTGAATCAGGCCTGCCTGCTTGTTGTAATTAATAGAACAGATTTAGTTTAGTTATTACCCTATGGCTTGTCTAAGTGTTAAGACGGGGTCCTATAGGCATGATATCTACTGAATTAAGAAAATATTAAGGCTTGAAATAAATTGTTTGAATGCATACTTGTTAAACTTGCTAAGTGAGGGAATTAGATTATTAAAAGCGAGGCAGGATTTAACGAATTGATTATAAGTTCTGCAACTGACAGTATTCATTATTATTAGTTTTATATCTAATACTGAATGAAGCAAATCAGATTCAATTAGAAAATTCTATAGGCATGCTTTCTATGTGTTGCTGATTTTAAACTTTGTAGACATGGCATAAAAAATGGAGAAGCCTTATAGATATAGTATCCAAATGCATAAGGCTTGTTTTAAACCTATAAACATGGTATCTAGTTGCAGAATTTGTTTACGACCTACGAACATGGTATCTAGATGTAATTGAATATGCAGAAGTGAACAATCCTATAGGCATAATTTCTATACGAAGTTGGATATGTAGAATTCAGAATAGACCTATAGGCATGATTTCTATTTGAATATGCATAATTCAAGTTACCTATAGACATGGTTTCTATATGAAGTCGGATATGCAGGAATATAGTAGTCCTATAATCATGATTTCTATATGTATTTGAAATATGCAAAATTATGATAGACCTATAGATATGATCTCTATATGTATCTAAATATGCAAAATTGTAATAGACCTATAGAGATGATCTCTATATGTATCTGAATATGAAAAATTTTAATAAACCTATAGACATGATTTCTACATGTTTTTAAATATGCAGAATTGTAATGGACTTATAGGCATGATTTCTACCCTTTGCATACATAGTTACCCACTATTTTTCACTAGCCAGCCCCAAGAATTTTATTACAACTTATTACAAACTAGAATAAATAAAAATTACATCAGAAAAAGTAAAAAAAAAAAGTACAACCAAAGGAGAGCCTGATTCAGACTTCCTATCTGAAATATGAGATGGACTAACTCAAATACCACTAATCCAAAGCCTTTCTCCAATCTGAGTGTGTCAAAGTTCCCTAAGAGCCTCAACGGGACTCCGAGCAATGCTCACACCCAAATTGTATCACTAGAATAGGGACAAGTGCTGTGCGAAAGGGCCATCCCTCAAGTGTCCAAGTTTAGAGGGAGCTTAAAGGGTCCCAAGGTAAGGCTCACAAGAGGGGGGGCAGGACTTAAATTCTAAGGGAGAGTGAAAGTGAAGAACAAAATTCTAAAGAATAAAGGTGAGGGAAACATCTACAAACAGGTACATAAAGAGGTTCAGGGGAATTGCAAAGAGCCTATTGCTTAAGCTAGGACAGGCTTTAGGCATGCCCAGCAATAGAGGATGCTGGCATGTCTATAAGTCTACCAAAACACACAATATTAGAGGCTAGGATCCCAGGGGTTCAAGTTTGAGTCATGGATAATAATTTGCAGTATTGCCATACTTCAAACCATAGCATAAATACATAGGGGGTGAGGTTTTGGAATTACAATAGATTTAGAGTGGGCAGAAGGAAATTAAAGCATGTTGAAGTAAGCATTGAACTATACATAAGCAGTAGGCAGACATGCAGGCAAAGGTAGTAAATAAATACATTGTTGTAATTGCTGAAAACCTTAATAAGGACATACCAGTTTCAAAGAAGCAAAATACAGCAGTAGTAGTACTTGAAAAACAGGCCACGACACAAGTAACAAGAGAGATTGTTTTTTGAATGTGAGTGTGAGTTTAGAAAACTAATGTGTTCGTGTCAATGAAAGAGCAGGTATTTATAGTGTGAAAACAGGCTGAAAAATAAGGCAAGAAAATAACCATGTACCAATTAAAATCAATCAGTTGAAGAACTTCCTTTAATTAAGGAGTTCAAACGTAAAAGGCAATGAACAGAAATCATTTAAGGAAAGAGATTCAGTAAGCATCTTGTTCAAAGTAGGCAATTAGGGGTAAATACATAGGAGTTTAATTAAGTGAAGAATCTTTAAAATATACGGTTAAACAAATAAGGTAAGATACCCAATAAAATCAATCCGTACATTGTAAATCAAGGAGTCAGGGATTCAAATTTCTGGTTCATGAGCAAACCAAGTCAGAAAGGATAAGGAAAGTTTTCGAATCAAACCAAGTAACAGGGAAATTAGCCAATCAAGAAAAGAATCAATCAGACTTACACAAAAGAGGTATAAAATCAGTCAAAAATTGAAAGTCATTTTAGAGGGGAAGCTCAGCATATATAAAGAGTACACAAGTATTAGGCATGCAAGGCTGAATTTATGACAAAGAAAAAGCATCATGCAATCACAAAAATCAGTAAGTAGTGAACTACATGAACATGGTAGTCATCTTAGTAACAAAGAAGAGGGAGAGTATCAAATAGCATGCAGAGGGTCCAGTAAAAAAATCTTAGAAGAGTTCGGCAGGGAATCAGAATCATACAAAGAAACCAAGGTTGAAATAAAGATTTTGAAACTCAGTCGAGCAGTTGATGAAACAATCTTCAGAAACTCAAATAGGTCCAAAGAAGTTAGGATTTTGAAATCAAACAAGTTCAAAGATGAAGAACAAGCAAATCACATAGCGAATAGTCTCAATACTCGAATGAAACCCCAAATTTTAGGGTTTTGCCATCAATCGAGTGTAGAGATGAAAGGACAAGTAATCAAGGCAAAAATACTAACGAAATAAGTTCAGAAATCTCATAAAGAAATTGAGACTTTTAACATGCATTTTCCAGTAGAAGAACAATCATAAGAAACACAGTAGAAGAACATATAAAGAAACATAATAGAAGAAACTCATAAGAAACACGGTATAAGAAACACATAAAGAAACATAATAGAAGAAACTCATAAAGAAACACAGTAGAAGAAACCCATAAGAAACACAGTAAAAGCAATACAGTAGAAGAAACACATAAGAAATACAATAAAAGAAACACATAAGAAATATAGTAGAAGAAACACATAGGAAATACAGTAGAAGAAACACATAGGAAATATAGTAGAAGGAACTTATAAGAAACACAATAAAAGACACACATGAGAAACACAGTAGAACATGCTAAAGATAAGAGAAACTTTAAAGGATAACTTAACGAAACCCTAAATCGCAAAAAGATGGAGGCTTTGAAGGTATAGTTTTGAAAGAACTTTGAGAAAATGTTTAAAAGCTTAGAGAAAACACAGATATGCAATGGATCTAAAAGAATCGTAAAAACCTCGAAGGGTTAGGATTTCAGAAGAACCCATGTGATGAGAAAGGCTTGGAAAGTCATTGATCTGAGCCGGAGAAGTCGAGATCAGGCTCGAATAACCATGGCTGGCCGGAGCAAGGTCGGAGATAGCCATAGAACTCGAATCAAATAAAGTTTGGTCCAAGCTTCCTCATGGTCAGGCCTTGAAACCACAGTAACCAGGCATGTAGGAGTTATAGGAGGCCGGTATAGGACTTCAATGGCCTTGGAAACCATTGATTCCGGTGGTTTTAGGGTGGAAGTGGAGGGAGGCGGCTAGGGTTTGAGAAGCTTTGAGAGAGAATTGAGAGAAATTTGGGTTTCAAAGGCGGCTGGGGATGCAAAATGACTAGGGTTTAGGGGTAAGGGGAAATTAAAAAAGAAAAGATTAAAAGGTGGTCATTGATTATTTTGATCAACCGCCTGGATTGAATGGGGAATCCGAACAGGTTGTTTAGAAGGGTCGTGGGTCGGTTAGATTAGGTAATTGGGTTTAGGAATTGGGTTTAATTAGAGGTCCAAATCTGGCTAAAATTGAAATGCAAATGGGCTATCATTTTAACAGCCATTTTTCCCTCATTTATTTTATAAAAATAATAAATAATTTCTAGAAGTAAATTAAAGGGACTAAAATAATTAATAACATATAATTATCAATTTAAAAATACTGGACTTAATTTTTATAAATATAACGCAATTAAATCTTAAAAGGGGCTAATATTGTAATTATATGCAATTTAGCTTTAAAAATACTTAATATGCAAAAAATGTTTTAGCTATATTTTATTATAAATATGAGAATTCAATAAATGTATCACCAAAATGATAATTTTGGAAATTATTATTGGGTTTTTTATGAATAAAAAAAGGGGAATAAATTTGTTTTAAAATATTTAAAAATTAAGGAAAAATAATAAAACATTTGGACATGCTTATATATGCGTACATATTTTTTTCTGAAAGTATTTTTTATATTAAAAATATATAGAGAAAATTTGGGTGTCAACAACTTTACCCGGGAAGGATGAAAGAGTTGTCGGGTAAAGATATGATGGTCAATTTTGACCTGGCGAAATGGTTTGAAGAGGTTTGGCCGTTCTCTGGCTTTTGAGCTGCCTACATATCCCTGGTCTTATAGGAATCAGGCCATATGTAGTTCAGGATCCGTTGGCAGAATATGCCGATGGAGACTTTCCAAGAGCGGACGCAATATTCAGGACGGGGTGAATGATTAATGTCTGATGGGGCTGCGGGAACTGGAACAGAATTGCTCCTATCGAGATGGTCGCTACTCGCCAGTTTACCTACAAATAAGCAAATACAAGCATATATTGTGCATAAATTTAAACGTGATGCAAATTCCCGCCGGACCATGAATGTTGTCTTTGTACGGTTAGGATGACGTCCTTAGACCATGATGTCCTGGCCATGATGTGTATAATAAAGGATTCGCAAGCCATGAAATGATTCTCTCGGCTATGATAATGATGCCTCCGAACCATGATGCCTTTGAATAATGATATGCAAAAGATTAAATGAATCCTCAGGCCATGGCATGGTGTTCTTGGGCTATGCAAATGGTGCCTCCGAACAATGACGCCCTTGGATAATTTTGCGATCTTTCAACCCATGAAATGCAGTGTTTGGAGATCTTTCATCCCATGAGATGCATAAATAAAGCGGTGATCTTTCAGCCATGCAGAATATAAATAAGGTGGCGATCTTTCACCCATGCAAGCGTAAATAAAGCGGCGATCTTTCAGCCGTGCAGAACGTAAAATAAAGTGGCGATCTTTCAGCCATGTAGAATGTAAATAAGGTGGCGATCTTTCAGTCATACAAGCATAAATAAAGCGGTGATATTTCAGCCATGCAGAACGTAAAATAAAGTGGCGATCTTTCAGCCATGCAGAATGTAAATAAGGTAGCGATCTTTCAGCCATGCAAGCGTAAATAAAGCGGCGATCTTTCAGCCATGCAGAATGTAAATAAAGCGGCGATCTTTCAGCCATACAAGCGTAAATAAAGTGGCCATATTTCAGCCATACAGATGCAGATAGAGATAGTATTTAGTCTCGGGAGGCAGAATAGTGACCTTATGCAATGCAGAAAATGGAGACGGAGACAGTGTTTAGTCTCGGAAGGCGGAATAGTAGCCTTATGCAATGTAAAAAAAGCAGATGGAGATAGTGTTTAGTCTCGGAAGCCAGAATGGTAGCCTTATGCAATGCAACAAATGCATATGGAGATAGTGTTTAGTCTCGGAAGGCAGAATGGTAGCCTTATACAATGCAGAAAATCCAGATAGAGACAGTGTTTAGTCTCGGAAGGAAGAATGGTAGTATTATGCAATGCAGAAAATGCAGATGGAGACATTGTTTAATCTCAGAAGGCAGAATGGTAGCCTTATGCAATGTAGAAAATGCAGATGAAGACAGTGTTTAGTCTCGGAAGGTAGAATGGTAGCCTTATGCAATGCAGGAAAAAATAAAGTGGCAAATGGTAACAGTGTTTCTTAGCTGATAGCAAGTTATGATGTCATGATTGCTGGGGACATTGTGATATAGGGGATATCACTGGCGTGCTTGGATAGCAAATACCGATAAGTGCAACAATGTTCGTCTAGTGGGTGTGCAGTATGTCAGATGCTTTCGCAATCTAAGTGTCTGCATCCAAAGAAAAATTGTGAGTTTTGTAGAGGGGAGGTTAGTTCGTATCCCTGTTGGCCTCGCTCAACCTGTTCGGCTTTGATCTGGTGATACGGTATGTATCATTGGGGTAGCATTGCTAAACAAAGCGGTTTCGATAATAAACATGAATGAATTTGTAAAATATGACATAAATATATATTTAAGAAATAGCTTTTAGATGAACCGACGACTGTGACGTGGCTCAAGACATTGCAACTTCTCTTGTTACGGAATTTTGAGGGTCCTCCTCAAAATTCTATCCCAGTTTCCAATTGCAGTGGAAAATGAAAATTTTATTGAATTTTGACCAAACCCATAAGGCTGCCTACGTATCCCCTCTTAATTGGGAATCAGGTTAGACTAGTTCAAATTACATCATACAGGAAAGCATAAGATTACACATAGTAGTGCTTGACTGTATCTGAATTGATTGGTTTTGGCCAAACTTCTCCGTCCATTTCGGCAAGTATAAGGGCTCCTCTTGTAAAATCCAATGAACCACATATGGACTCTGCCAGTTGGGAGAGAATTTCCCCTTGGCTTCATCTTGATGTGGGAAAATTTTCTTTCACACCAGCTGCCCTAGTGTGAACTGTCTCGGCTTGACTCTCTTGTTGAAGGCTCTGGACATTCTATTCTGATAAGGCTGATTGTGGCAAATTGCATTTAGTCTCTTTCCATCTATAAGAGCTAGCTGCTCGTAACAACTCTTCACCCATTCTACATCGTTGAGCTCAGCTTCTTGTATGATTCTTAAGGAAGGAATGTCTACTTCGGCGGGAATGACAGCTTCTGTACCATAAACCAGCATATAGGGGGTTGCCCTGGTTGATGTGTGAATTGTGGTGTGATACCCCAATAAAGCAAATGATAGCTTTTTGTGCCATTGCTTATGCTTCTATATCATTTTCCTCAATATCTTCTTGATATTCTTGTTGGCGGCTTCTACGACTCTATTCATTTGAGGCCTGTAAGCTGTGGAATTCTTGTGTTTTATCTTGAAAGTTTCACACATAGCTTTCATCAAGTCACTTTTTAGGTTGGATCCATTGTCAGTAATGATCGATTCAAACGATACGGTCGCAGACAAAGTCTGCCACGACTTTCTTAGTCACTGCTCTATAAGATGCTGCTTCGACCCATTTGGTGAAATAATCGATTGCTACTAGGATGAACCTGTGCCCATTGGAAGCGGCCGGCTCGATCGATCCAATAACATCCATTCCCCAAGCGGCGAATGGCCATGGTGAGCTTGTTGTATTAAGCTCATTTGGAGGTACCTTTATCATATCCACATGTATCTGGCAGCGGTGGCATTTTCGGACATGATGGATGCAGTCCATTTCCATAGCTATCCAAAAGTAACCAGCCCGGAGTATCTTCTTGGCTAAGATAAAACCGTTCATATGTAGACCGCAGGTTCCAGCATGGATTTCTTCTAGAAGCTTAGATGCTTCCTTTACGTCGACATACCGTAATAACCCCAAATCAGGAGTCCTCCTGTATAGGATTCCTCTACTATGAAAAACATTGTTAGATAACCTCCGAAGGGTGCGCTTCTGGATAGGACTTGCAGGCTCTAGGTATTCTCTCTTTGCTAAATATTCCTTGATATCATGAAACCAAGGCTTTCCATCTTCTTCTTCAATGTGGGCACAATAAGCTGGTTGATCATGGATCTTTACTGGAATACGATCAATGAAGTTTTTATCCGGATGTTGTATCATGGATGACAGGGTAGCTAATGCATCGGCAAATTCATTATGGATTCTGGGAACATGCTGGAATTCCGTTTTTGTGAACCTCTTCCTCAGTTCCTGCACATGGTGCAGATATGGGAGTATCTTTGAGTTCTTAGTTGCCCATTCTCCTCGTACCTGATGTATAAGCAAGTCTGAATCTCCGATCACTAGCAACTCTTGAATGTTCGTGTCAATAGCCATCTTGAGCCCTAAGATGTAGGCTACGTACTCGGCCATATTGTTGGTGCACGGGAACCTGAGTTTGGCAGACACTAGATAATGTTGACCGGTTTCTGATACTAGGACTGCTCCTATGACGACTCCTTTGAAATTTGCTGCTCCATCGAAAAACATTCTCCAGCCATCATAGGATTCTGCAATGTCTTCTCCTATGAATGATACCTATTCATCGGGAAAATACGTCTTCAGGGGTTCATATTCTCCATCCACAGGGTTTTTGGCAAGGTGACCTGCCAGTGCCTGTCCCTTGATTGCTTTCTGAGTTATGTAGACAATGTCAAATTCACTCAACAGGATTTGCCACTTGGCCAGCTTGCCAGTGGGAATGGGCTTCTGAAAGATGTACTTTAGCGGATCCATCCTTGATATAAGATATGTAGTTTAGGCACAGAAGTAATGTCTTAACTTCTAGGCTACCCAAGTCAAAACATAATAGGTGCGCTCCAACAGAGAATACTAGGCCTCATACAGAGTGAATTTCTTGATAAGATAGTAAATGGCATGTTCCTTTCTCCCTGTTTTGTTATGCTGCCCTAGGACGCAACTGAAGGCACCATCTAATACTGCGATGTAGAGTAGTAAAGGTCTACCAGGCTCAGGTAGGACTAAGACTGGTGGTGTTGACAGGTATTCCTTGATCCCGTCGAAAGCTTTCTGGCATTCATCGGTCCACTTGGTGGCGGCATCCTTTTTCAACATCTTGAAGATCGGCTTACAGATGACCGTAGATTGTGCTATGAACCGACTGATCTAGTTGAGTCTCCCCAAGAAATTCATCACATCTTTTTTGTTCCTTGGTGGTGGCAATTACTGAATGGCCTTGACCTTTGATAGATCCAATTCTATTCCTCGACGGCTCACAATAAACCCAAGAAATTTTCTGGCGGGAACCCCAAATACGCACTTTGCGGGATTCAGTTTCAGGTTGTACCTCCAGAATCTGTTGAAAAACTTCCTCAAATCCTCCATGTGATCAGTGGCCTTCTTGGACTTGATTATAACATCATCTATGCACACCTCGATCTCCTTGTGTATCATATCATGAAAAATAGTAGTCATAGCCCTCATGTAGGTGGCCCCTGCATTCTTTAACCCAAACGGCATCATCTTGTAGCAGTACATTCCCTGGGCATAATGAAAGTCATTTTCTCAGCATCTTTCTCATCCATCCAGATCTGATGATAACCGGTGAAACAATCCATAAATGATTGCAATTCATGCTTGGCGCAATTATCGATCAGGATGTGTATTTTTGGTAAAGGAAAGTCATCTTTCAGACTGGCTCGGTTGAGATCTCGGTACTCGACACAAACTCTAACCTTCCCGTCCTTCTTTGGTACTGGAAGATGTTAGCTAACCATGTCGGATACTCAACTACCTTGAGAACTTTAGCTTTGACCTGCTTGGTGACTTCCCTTGATTTTCAAACTCATATGAGGTTTGAACTTTCTGAGCTTTTGTTTTACCGGTGGACATGTCGGATCAGTCGGCAGTTTGTGTGCCACAATAGATGTACTTAGGCCAGTCATGTCATCATACGACCAGGCGAATATGTCCTCATATTCTTTTAGAAATTCTATGTATTCCTTCTTTTTTGATAACGATAAGTGAACGTTAATTTGTGTTTCTTTGACATTCTCTTCATCCCCCAGGTTAACAATTTCAGTCTCATCCAGGTTGGACTTCGGTTTGTTTTCAAAATTCTCAACTTCCTTAACAATCTCCTCCGGTATGTCATCTTTCTCCAAATCTATATCTGTTTGTTGCGTTGTCTCATTGCATGTACAGTCATTAGTTCATCAAGATAAGTAATAGTAATGTTGTATAAGTAAAGTAATGAGAGAAAATAATAAGAGTAAGTGTTGATTCAGAAGAAAAGTGGAAATTCCTTGATAAATTGCATAATTGTTTTGAACATTGAAGATCTTATTGTGTAAATTGAAAAAAAATGCGAAACGAAAGTTAACTAGCAAAAAATAAAAGATAGTGCGTGATGCTTGTTTAGCCTTGCTACCCCGAGGCTTGCCGGGCTCTGGTGGTTCTGATGGTCCAATTGTTAAGGTGTGTTCCTCTACTTACAGCTTGTATGGAAAGACCTTCCTCCCCCTCCTCCTCAAGAATGACACTATAATCCATATTCCTTGGAAACTAGAGTACCGCGACCATGAGTGGCCTCTACCCGTTCAGTTGAGTTCTCCTTTCTGGCGTTGTTCAAATCTTCCATCTTCCCTTTGTTCTTGTGTCTGATAGGACTGAGATGAGGAGTAGGTGGAGGTCCCCTGGATCTTGTGAAATAGGATGATGTTTCCAGAGTTTACGAATTAACTTTTGGGGAGGGGAATAAACAAAAAGTAAAAACAAAAGGTAACAAGTTAGTGAGGATTATAAAAAATGTTGCAATATTAAAACATACAGTGCGGGAGTGTAAAGCATGTCCTAACTTGGGGACCTTTTTATGCCCGAGGTAGGCCTAGAGACAAGTTGAATTGGAGAACTTGGAATGCTAAATGCCTCATTTCATTGATAAAAAGTAGATGAATCCCAAATCGACACTAAATAACAGGAAAGAAAAGTTACTAGTGGCCATTGACTTTATTACATTTTATAAAGCAAAATGAAAACTCCTATCTATTTGGTCCTAGAAGGACCTTCCCCCGATTCGGCGTCCTTGGCTCCATCGAACAACTTCCTTAACTCGTGCAGTCCCAGCAGCAAGTATGCTCTGGCCAGATGTCCTCCTTCATTTCCTTCAGTATTCCGGCAGTCTTCGACCCTCTTGAGAAATTTCTTTTCCAACTCTACTATACTTCGATCCAAATATCCCATTCGCTTGTTGGCGCTGACAGCCATATCCTTCCACTCTTAAATTAGTTTTTGAGTGGCTTCCTGTATCTCACGGTGCTCGCTTTTACATTTGCGGATACTCTTGCGTAGTTGATTGTACTTGACCTGTGCTTCGGCCTTTTCATCTATGATCCTATGACCTCGAATAAACCTAGGTTGACCCAGATCATTGTGCTTATCCTCCAACCAGCTTGAATAATAGGGAGCACAACCAGCATGGTATCTATCAGGCTCGATGGTATCCCTTCCCAGGACAATCTTCCAATGCCACACACGTTGAGCCTGGCACTTGTAAGGACTACCGTCATCCTGGAAGTCGGCCCAAAAGTGACTCATTTTGTTGACCCTGTGTATAACCTGCTTCTTACCCACTTGTCTCATAACCCGGAGAGGTACGTAAGGGTACATTCCTCTTAAGCCGATTAGTATCAGGAAAGGTGTGTCTTTGGTTCGGACGATGAACTCCTCAATCGAAAACCACTCGAACATCCATTGTACCTGGTCCTCAGTCAGATTTTCGAAGTGTTCGACCCATTCTCTAGCATTCTCCGGCTGGGCGAACATGTTGGTCATGTAATTCATTTGCTTTGGATGATGAAAAGTGATATGATCATCCAGTCTCTTCGATGGATTTCTTGCCAGTATTAACCTTTTTGAGCCAAAGTTGAAGTAGCAAATTATAGCCTTCGAAGTGTTTGGATCCTCATTGAAACCTCTCTAGGGCTCAGTATATTTCTACAATGATCATGGGCACGATGCTGAATGGTTGGCCATCAATCCCCTCCATTAGAGTTTTAGTTACCATAGATAGCCTGGTGTGGATTCTTACCTTCTTTGTTGGAAACATGATCAATCCCAGGAAGCAAAACATGAACACAAAGACCCTTCGGTGAATATGTCCCAATGATGTGATGGAAAACTCATCAGGATAGGTACGGTAGGATTTGTTGTGACCGTACCTTTCGTACAAATAATTAAAAGGGATATAGAAGTCTTTCAGACATGTCAGTTTAAGATTTTTCTTCAAACCCATCATCTTGAGGAAACCCATGCTCTTGCGGTTCTTAGGCATTAACAAACCCGGAGTTTCCCATGGTATACCAGCCAACCCCCCTAGTTCTTCTATTAAGGGTGTCATTTCAATATACCCGAAGCGGAACACGGACCTCTCGCAATCCCAGAACAAAGTAGTAGCTTCTATGATCTTGTTGTTGGGTTAGATTTCTAGGACAGAAGGTAGGTTTCCCAAGTATTTCCGGACAAGCGTCTGATCACTGAAGTGAAAATCCTTCCACCAACTTAGCAGTTTGGGTTGGATGTTGGTGACCATGTCGAATCTGGGGACTTCATGCCTCATATTTCTGCAAGAAAATAAGGTTAGGCCCTTCCCCTACCGGACTCTGCTATTTAATATCAACAATTGGCATAAAAGCATTTAGTTCTCCAAATAAATGCACAGAACGTGACGATGTCCGTTTGGGTTCCAAGAAAACCCAGTGGACTTTGGACAAGGCTATCTTAAAGAGTAATTATGCTGACAACATAACTGACTCGGCTAGGTTTGACCATGATGCATGCACAATTTAATCAGACTAAGGTTTGTATGGGGTTTTAGACTGGTACCCTTGAGCGGACAACTCAAGGGGGAAAGGCGCGGAACTGTCGACTACACCGTTAATCGACTGGTTTTACCAAAAATATTCCTTTTTCGTATTTAGGGGTGATAATATCGAAAAAATGCAACCACTCATTATAAGCGTTGCTCTAGGATTTGTTTGGCACGAGAGGAATATGATGTTGAGCATGATTATGCAACAATTAAAGGCATGTTGTCATGTATTTGCACGTTAAGAAAGTCGTAAATACAATAGTTTCATAATGTAAAGCAGTAGTAATGAAATGAAAAAACGAGACAAGTCAGTTTTTCAATTGAAATGGAAATTGAATGCTTAAAATAAATAAACAAATAATTGTACGTAAAGAAGCATAAATTCACTATAATAGTCTGAAATGGTAAAAGCCTAAAAACAATTCCCCAACAGAGTCGCCATGCTGTCGCGCCCCCTTTTTCTCGCAAAATTGAGTTTATGACATTTGGAGAGACAACTCGTTCCTCTTTGGAACTAGGTTTTGCATTTGAAGAGTCGCCACCTAATGACCAGGGTGCATTAGGACACCAAAAGAGTTTGATTTAGATAACCAGAGATAGGGTAAGGGCTTGAAATTATTCTAAGGGGAAGGTGTTAGGTACCCCTCAGAACCTACTAATATGGTTCCTGGCCAGACAATTATTGTGAATTTAGGTGCAAATAATATGTAGACAAATAAAGCTTCAAATAAGAGGGGATTTTCACATAATAGTTTACAAATAAACAAAGTTGCAAAGAACAATTAGAAAAATCTGATTTTTAAAAGAAATAGCTAAAATTGCTGAAAGAAGTACAGAAATAAAGGGAGGGAGGTCCTAGGTTTATTAAAAATATGGATCACCCCACACAATGTCTGGTAATCACTCCTCAATGAGGGGCTACACGTGACATTATCGTGTGGTCATCATATCCATATCTACCATTCCTACCCCGTCAAGGTATTAAAGCGCGGAATGGTCTCGATTACTTATTGCATGCTATTACCCGTCCCAATCCTATCAGTCCCAGAGGCACTTAGGACTACTAATCCTAAAAGGGAGGGATATTGGACTTATTTGAGGTTTCAAAAAGTAAAAATCTAAGGAGACATACAAAAACACATATTGCACATTTAGGGGGAAGCATATAAGCAAACAGAGGCTCAATTACGCCTCCTTGAATAGAAAAGCACATAATTAGCATGACTTTAACATACTGGCTAAGGTCTAATTAAATACTAAATATGAGAGAGCTTAAAGGTAGAGGCAGACTGATTTATTACATAATTCAGATAAGAAGCCTGAATCAGGCCTGCCTGCTGGTTGTAGTTAATAGAACATATTCAGTTTAGTTATTACCCTATGGCTTGCCTAAGTGTTAAGACGGGGTCCTATAGGCATGATATCAACTGAATTAAGAAAATAGTAAGGCTTGAAATAAATTGTTTGAATGCATATTTGTTAAACTTGCTAAGTGAGGGAATCATATTATTAAAAGAGAGGTAGGATTTAACGAATTGATTATAAGTTCTACAACTGACAGTATTCATTATTACTAGTTTTATATGTAACACTGAATGAAGCAAATCAATTTCAATTAGAAAATCCTATAGGCATGCTTTCTGTGCATTGTTGATTTTAAACTTTGTAGACATGGTGTAAAAAATGGAGAAGCCTTATAGATATAGTATCTAAATGCATAAGGCTTGTTTTAAACCTATAAACATGGTATCTAGATACAGAATTTTTTTTACGACCTACGAACATGGTATCTAGATGTAATTGAATATGCACAAGTGAACAATCCTATAGGCATAATTTCTATACGAAGTTGGATATGCAGAATTCAGAATAGACCTATAGGCATGATTTCTATTTGAATATGCAGAATTCAAGATACCTATAGACATGGTTTCTATATGAAGTCGGATATGCAGGAATATAGTAGTCCTATAGTCATGATTTCTATATATATTTGAAATATGCAAAATTTTAATAGACCTATAGACATGATCTCTATATGTATCTGAATATGCAAAATTGTAATAGACCTATAGATATGATCTCTATATGTATCTGAATATGCACAATTGTAATAGACCTATTGTCGACGCCCCCTTTTCCTCACGAAATCGGGTTTACAACATTTGGGAAGACAACTCTATTCCCGTTTGGGATTGGGTCTTGGATTTGAAGAGTCGCTACCTAATGATTGAGTTCATTAGAACACTAAGGGTTTTGAGTTGGAAAATCAGAGTTCGGGTAAGGGCTAGAAATTATCTCGGGGGGAAGGTGTTAGGCACCCCTCAAGATCCACTAGTGTGGTTCCAGGCCATGCTATATTGTGACTTTAAATGCAAACAAGTAGACAAATCATTCCACACATAAGGGTTGCAAGTAGATACGTAACAAACATGTTGAAGTTGAGGTCTAAGTGATCTCATAATTCATTTAAAAAAATTCCAAGTGCAAAATTTTAAGCAAAGAAATGAATAAACGAAAATTTTGAAAAGAAAATAATGATGCAGTAAAAGAGGAATTTGGTGACTGAAATGTGATAAAGGAATTTATTGATAAAAATAAAGTTACATAAGAGAAAGGGGTCCTAGGTTTGTGAAACACATGGATCATCCACACAACACCGGTAGCCAATCGTACGCATGGTGTTATTGCGTGATCATCATCTCCATGTCTACCCTTCCCACCCCGTTAAGGTGTTAAGCACGGAATGGTATCGTCACCTACTGCATGCTATTACCCGTCCCACCTATTAGTTTCGGAGGCGGTTGGGACTACTAATCCTAAAGGGGAGGAAATTTGGCTTTTCAGAGTTTAAAAGGATAAAAATCTAGGGCGACAGTCAAAACACATAATGCAGTTAAAGGGGAGTTAGTAGCAACTAAGGGTTCAAACAGGCCTCCTCATTTCAAGAAACAAATTGTTTAGCATGTCTTACACATAATGATTGGTCTTAAATTAAATTAAGGCGTAGGATAGGTTGATTTACCACATATTTCCCAGATAGGGAGTCTAAATTAGTCCTGCTTAGATGTAGTTGTCAAAAAACTGACATAGTTGATTAATTGCTTAAGTATTTGCCTATGTGTTAAACGGGACCTATAGGCATGATATCTATTAATGGAGGAATAACCTGACTGCAAAAAAAGTTATTGGTTGTAAGCTCTGCGAGTGTTAAACAAATTACCACTGATTTTAAACTTAGGAGCGAATGGGCGATTCAGATTTAGTTGATAGCTTCTATAGGCATGCTCTCTAGGCATAACTGATTTTATCGTTGTTATTGTCATGCAGAGATCCTATGGGCAGGTCATCTATATGAAATTGGTTATTTTAACTCCTATAAGCAGATTTACCTAGTGACAGATGCATATGCAAAATGAAGGAAGTCCTATAGGCATATTATCTGTATGATATGGTGAGTTTCAGTAACGATTTATGGGCATGGTATTTATACGAAGTGCAGAAAACCTATGAGCATGGTATCTATGTGAGATGCAGAGGTTTGAAAGTAGTAAGTCCTACAAACATGGTATCCACATGAGATGCTGAATTTTGAAAGTAATAATTTCTAAACATGGTATATACATGAAATGCTGAAATCTGAAAATGAATAATTCCTAAAACATGGTATCTACATGAGGTGCTAAATTTGAAAGTAAATAATTCCTAAAACATGGTATCTATATGAAATGCTGAAATCTGAAAGTAAAGATCCCTAAAACATGGTATCTACATAAGATCCTAAATTTTGAAAGTAAATATCCCTAAAACATGGTAGCTACCCCTTCGCACACATTCAATCCCATCCCTTTCACTATACACCCCATTAGTTATTACAAAAATTTATTACAGACCAAATGAATCAGAGAAAAGAATAAAAATAAATCAATGATTACATCTACATCTAATCAGCCTAATCCAGACTTAGAGTCTAATAATATGAGATAAACCAACATCCAGCATCGGATTTTTCAAAGCCTTTCTATTATTTGGGATGTGTCAAAGTTTCAAGGAACTTCAAGAGTTCCAGGCAATGCTTACACCCCAAATATCCTTGCAGAATAAGATTATAGTGCAGTGTGGAAAGGCCAGCCCTCAAATGTCCAAGTTCAGAGGAAACTCAAAGTCCCAAGGCAAGGCTCATAGGAGGGGGCAGAACTTAGAGACTAGGAATAACTGTAAGTGCAATAAAAAGGAATTAAGGGGAGGCCAGGG
Organism: Nicotiana glauca; assembly: GCA_026770625.1. Lineage (NCBI taxonomy): Eukaryota > Viridiplantae > Streptophyta > Magnoliopsida > Solanales > Solanaceae > Nicotiana > Nicotiana glauca. The sequence goes on from MU771965.1 coordinate 59,703, forward strand.
CTGGCTGGGGTCATGCCCAGCAACTAGGATGCTGGCACACCCTGACCAGCATGTCAGCCTTAGATTTTGGGAGTTAAGACCTTGTTGAAGGTCAGGTTCAGCCCTGGACAGCAATTGGGATGCTGCTAGGCCATACCTTAACTCAGCACACATAGGGGAATAGGGTATGGGAGCAATTGTTCATATTTGCAGCAAGAAACAAAGAAAGAGCAGGCAAAAGCATGTAGGTGCTTCAAATTAACTTTGCAGGGAGTTGAAAGCATACATGGATACACAGACTATGAATAAACACATTAGAATGATACTGAAATTAATTTTAAGACATACCAGTTCAAAAGAGAAAGTAAGAAGAAACAGTAGCCTTATGGAAGCCAAACTGCAGTCAAGAAGCAAGAGTATAAGTTTAGAAGAGAGTTGTGATTTCTGTGTGCTTAATCGTGAGTGTAGTGTTGAAGGAAGCCATGTATTTATAGTGCAGAAAAGAAATAGAAATAGGTAAGAAAATAGTTTGAGAATCAATCATACAAAGTTTCCCTTTAATTAAGGGATTCTGATTTTGAACGGGCAAAGTAAATAAGGAAAGAAGTTAACTAAACACTTTTCAAAGTAGTGCAAGAAGGGGTAAATACATAATAGTTATTTAAGGGAAAGGAAACCACTTGACAACCAAGAGATCATAAGTCGAGAAATTTGTATGAATGAACCAAGTCAGAAAAGGGTAAAGAGAGGCTTTACTTAAGAAGAATCAGCAACAATCAACTAACCCCCAAAAAAAAAGATTCTGATTCGAACATAAGTTGGAAAGCACTTTTGAAGAAAGCTTTTAACACACATATAAAAAGGGACTGGCATGCTAATCAGAAGAGTCTAGTATAGAAGAAATCAGAGTCATTCACAAAAGGGTTCGAACTCAATACATAGATCCAAAGCGAGTTTGAGAGAGTCCAGGGCTCAAGTAGATCCCTAGTCCAAACACACAAGACCAAACTCGCCCAAAAACCCCAAAATCCTAGGGTTTTGACTTGAATCAGATGCAAAGAAAACAAAAATGAGGGAACAAGCAAATATAGTAGAAAGTTTAAAGCAAACAGAGTAAGGGAATTAATTCGAAACATAATGAGAGCAAAAGAAATAGTAGAGGAAAACATGCTTAAGTAGGTATTCTGGAGGAAACTTAAAAAGGTAAAAATAGTAAGAACACTTAATGAACACGGTAGAAGAATACAGTAGGCAAGATCATAGTGGAAGCAAAGCATAGTGAAAAGCATACAAGCACATAGTGTAGAAAACACAGTAGAGGAACATGCATGGTAAGAGAAAAACATAGGATCATAGCAGAAACATACATACACAAAGAAAGGGAAAAAAAGAGTCAGAAAAACACTTAAGCATTTTCAGAAACCCTAAATCGGAAAGAAGTGACTTTGAAAGTAAAATTTTTAAAGAAAAGCTGGGGAAATCTTTTAAAAACTCAAAAATAGAGCATGAATACACACAGATCTGAAGAGAATCGGAGAAGAACCTCAAACAACTAGGGTTTTAAATGAACCCTGGAATGAGAAAGTCTTGGAAAAGGTCCGATCTAAGTTGGATAAGGCTGGAAACAAGCTCAAGAGGCTAAGATATGTCGGAGCCAGGCCGGAGATGGCCGAAAACCTCAAGTCGGCAGAGGTCTGAGTGAAGACTTTCGAGGTCTAGCCTTGGACCTTCGAGTATTAGGCACATAGGAGCAGTAGGAGATGAGCATAGATCATCCATGGCCTGAGAAGCCATAGATTTCGGTGAGTCAGAGGTCGAAGACGGTGAGTGAAGCTAGGGTTTCGAGAGAGTTCGAGAGAGTTTGAGAGATGAGTGGATTAAGGGGCGGCTATCAGATGGGAAATGAGAGATTAGGGTAGTCGTTTGGAGTTAAAAAAGGTAAGATTGGTTTATGGCCGTTGATCAAAATGATCAACGGCCTGGATCAATAATAGGAACCGGGCGGGTCGTTTGGGACGGATCTGGGACGGGTTAAAACAAAATTGGGCTGGTCCAATTGAGGGTTAGGATTGGGTAAATTGAGGGTTAAAATTGAAATATGAATAGGCTATGATTGTAATAAAATGAGGCTAAATGTTAAATAGCCAATTTTCCCTTTTTATTTTATAAAAAATAGTAAAAATGATTTTAAAAGAAAATTAAAAGCGTTGAACTGATTCATAATGTATAACCATTAATTTAAAAAATGTTGGGACCAATTTTATGTTTACAAAATATTTATTAATCGTAAGATAGGCTATAATCGCAATTGTATGCAATTTAGCTTTTAAAATACCAAATAAATTTGTAAAAAAAAATGTACCAAAATCACCTTAATTATATTGGTGTAAATATGAGAATGAAAATAAATTACTCACCAAAATGATAGTTTTGGAAATAATTATTGGATTTTGTATTGCCAAAACAAATAATAAAATGATTTTAAAAAGCTTTAAAAATTAGAAAAATGTCAAAATTCTTGGGCATACTTATATATGCATGTACATGCTATTTTGAGAATATTTTAAATATAAAAAATAGGTAGGAAAAAATTGGGTATCAACAGCTGCCCCTCTTTACCCTAGAAGGATAAAAGAGTTGTTAGGTAAAGATATGATGACCAATTTTGACCGGAAGAGACGACTTGAACAAAAAAAGGGTTTTGACCTAGCTTTGGTTCCGGAGCTGCCTACATATCCCTGGTCTTACAGGAATCAGGTCATATGTAGTTTAGGATACATCGGCAGAATATGCCGATGGAGGTTTTGAAAAGGACGGACGCAATATTCAGGTTGGGAAGGATAGTCAGGGACCGATGGGCTGCAGGGACCGATGGGCTGCAGGGACCGGAGTGAGATCGCTCCCACTGTAATGGACGTTGCCAGCTGGTGTACCTGCAGATGAGCAATACAAACATATCGTGTATAAATTTAAACGTGATGCAAGTTCCCGTTGGACCATGAATGCTGTCTTTGGACGGGTAGGATGACGTCCTCGGACCAAGACGTCCTGGGCCATAAAGTGTATAATAAAGGATTCGCAGGCTATGAAATGACGTTCTTGGGCTATGATAATGGTGCCTCCGAACCATGATGCCTTTGAATAATGATGTGCAAAAGATAAAAGTGGGGTCCTCAGGCCATGGCATGGCGTTCTCGGGCTATGAAAATGGTGCCTCCGAACAATGACGCCTTTTGGATAATTTGGCGATATTTCAGCCCATGAAATGTAAGATTGGCGATATTTCAGCCGATGTGAAGCATAAATATAAATGGCGGTATTTCAGTGGATGTAAAGCATAAATATAAATGGCGGTATTTCAGCCGATGTAAAGCATAAATATAAATGGTGGTATTTCAGCCGATGTAAAGCATAAATATAAATGGCGATATTTCAGCCGATGTAAAGCATAAATATAAATGGCGATGTTTCAGCCGATGTAAAGCATAAATATAAATGGCGATATTTCAGCCAATGTAAAGCATAAATATAAATGGCGATGTTTCAGCCGATGTAAAGCATAAATATATGAAGTTGGTGATCTTTCAGCCATGTAAAGGATTTAAATGAAGTTGGCGATCTTTCAGCCATGCGAAGATTTAAATAAAATTGGCGATATTTCAGCCGACAAAGATTTAAATATAAATGGCGATCTTTCAGTTGATGTAAATATTTAAATAAAGTTGGCGATATTTTAGCCGTGCAAAGATTTAAATAAAATTGGCGATATTTCAGCCGTGCAGGATTTAAATAAAGTTGGCGATATTTCAGCCATGCAGGTGGAGGTAAAACTTGACCTCGAAAGGCAAAAAAGCAGCCTTATGCAGTGCAGAGAAATGCGGGATGGAGGTAGAGCTTAACCTCGGAAGGCAGAAAAGTAGCCTTATGCAATGCAAGAAAAATGCGGGATGGAGGTAGAGCTTAACCTCGGAAGGCAAAAAAGTAGCCTTATGCAATGCAGAAAATGTAGATGGAGACAATGCTTAGTCTCGGAAGGCAGAAAAGTAGCCTTATGCAATGCAAGAAATGCAGGATGGAGGTAGTGCTTAACCTCGGAAGGCAGAAAAGTAGCCTTATGCAATGCAGGGAAAATGCAGATGGAGGTAGTGCTTAACCTCGAAAGGCAGGAAGGTAGCCTTATGCAATGTAGGGAAAATGTAGATGGAGACAATGCTTAGTCTTGGAAGGCAGAAAGGTAGCCTTATGCAATGCAGGGAAAATACAGATGGAGGTAGTGCTTAACCTCGGAAGGCAGGAAGGTAGCCTTATGCAATGCAGGGAAAATGCAGATGGAGACAATGCTTAGTCTCGGAAGGCAGAAAGGTAGCCTTATGCTATGCAAAAATGCAGATGGAGACAATGCTTAGTCTCGGAAGGCAGAGAGGTAGCCTTATGCAATGCAGAGAAATAAAAGTGAAGAGTAACAAAATTCCTTAGCTCAGAGACAATAGCTGCTAGTTGATTCTCATTGTGGCTGCTGGGGATGTCGTGTGCGAATAGCACTTGTAAATAGGCGATGATTTTGAGAGTTGTATTCCTGAAAAAGCATGAGTATGTAATCGTATCTGATGACTTTATGTCTTGGGGTGCCTACATTTAAAGAAAAATTGTGAGTTTTGTAAAGGGGGAAGGTTAGTTCGTCTTCCCGTAGACTTCGCTCGTCCTGTTCGGCCCTTGTTTCGGTGATACTGCGCGTATCCTTGGGGTAGCATTGCTAAAAAAACAATTTTGATAATGGACATGCATGATTTATTAAAAATACGACATAAATATATATAATCAAAAATGGCTTTTTTTAGATGAACTGACGATTGCGACGCAGTTCAAGACGTTGCAACCTCTCTCATCGAAATTTTGAGGGTCCTCCTCAAAATTCTATCCTAGTTTACTAGGCTGGGGTTTCTGACGGTTGCATGCGATGAATGGCTGAAAGTTGACTTTGGAATTTTAAGGGTCCTCCTCAAAATTCTGCCCCAGTTTCCAATATCAGGGAAAATGAAAATTTTATTAAATTGTGACCGAACCCATAGGGCTGCCTACGTATCCCCTCTTAAACGGGAATCAGGTCAGGCGTAGTTCAAATTCATCATATATCATAAATGGTTACACATAGTATCTCTTGACTGCATCTGAGTTGATTGGTTTTGGCCAAACATCTCCATCCATTTCTGCAAGTATGAGGGTTCCTCCTGTTAGGACCCGGTAAACCATGTATGAGCTTTGCCAGTTAGGAGAGAACTTTCCTTTGGCCTCATCCTGATGCAGAAAAATTTTCTTCAATATCAGCTGCCCTGGTGTGAATTGTCTTGGCTTGACTCTTTTGTTGAAGGCTCTGGACATTCTGTTCTGATACTATTGACCATGTCAAACTGCATTCATTCTCTTCCCATCTATTAGAGCTAGTTGCTCGTAGCGGCTTTTTACCCATTCTGTATCTTCAAGTTCCGCTTCCTGTATAATCCTCAGGGAGGGAATCTCTACCTCTGTAGGAATGACTGCCTCGGTACCATAAACCAACATATAGGGAGTCACCCCGGTTGATGTGCGTACTGTGATACGGTATCCCAATAAGGCAAAGGATAGCTTTTCGTGCCACTACTTGTGTTTCTCTATCATTTTCCTCAGTATCTTCTTAATGTTCTTATTGGCCGCTTCTACAACTACATTCATCTGAGGTCTGTAGGCTATAGAATTCTTGTGCTTGATCTTGAACGTCTCACACATTGCTTTCATCAGATCGTTGTTGAGATTGGAACCATTATCAGTGATGATTGACTCTAGGATGCCGAACCGGCAAATGATACGGTCACGGACAAAGTCTGCCACAACCTTCTTGGTTACTGCCTTATATGATGTTGTTTCAACCCATTTGGTGAAATAATTAATTTCCACTAGAATGAACATGTGCCCGTTTGATGTGGCAGGCTCAATAGGTCCGATGACATCCATTCCCCAAGCGGCGAACGGCCATAGTAAGCTTATTACAGTAAGCTCAATTTGGGGTACCTTTATCATATCTGCATGTATATGATAGCGATGACATTTTTGAACATATTGGATGCAGTCTATTTCCATAGTCATCCAAAAATATCCTGCTCGGAATATTTTCTTTGCTAAGACAAAACCATTCATATATGGACCGTAGGTCCCTGCGTGAACTTCTTCTAATAACCTGGATGCTTCCTTTGCTTCGACACACCTTAGTAATCCCAAATTAGGAGTCCTCCTATACATGATTCCTCCGCTGTGAAAGAAGTTATTGGATAACCTCCGCAGTGTGCGCTTCTGAGTAGTGTTTGCAAGTTCTGGATATTCTCCTGTTGACAAATACTTCTTGATGTCATGAAACCATGGTCTTCCATATGCTTCTTCTTTGAAATGAGCATAGTAAGCAGGTTGATCCTGCATTTTTTACCGGGATGGGATCAATGAAGTTCTTATCTGGATGTTGAATCATGGATGATAGAGTGGCCAATGCATCGGCGAACTCATTCTGGATTCTGGGGACATGCCGGAATTCTATCTTTGCGAACCTCATCCTCAACTCCTGTACATGATGCAAATATGGGAGTATTTTGGAGTTCTTGGTTGCCCATTCTTCTCGGACCTGATGTATGAGCAAGTCTGAATCCTCGATCACTAGTAACTTCTGAACGTTCATGTCAATGTCCAGCTTGAGCCCTAAGATGCAGGATTCGTACTCGGCCATGTTGTTGGTGCACGAAAACCTAAGTTTGGCAGACAACGGATAATGCTGGACTATTTCTGATACTAGAACTGCTCCTATGCCAACTCCTTTAAAGTTTGCTGCTCCGTCAAAAAACATTCTCTAACAATCATAGGATTTTGCAATGTCTTCTCCTATGAAAGAGACCTCCTCATTGGGAAAATACGTTTTTAGAGGCACGTATTCTCTGCCCATGGGATTTTCGGCAAGATGATCTGCCAGTGCCTGTCCTTTGATTGCTTTTTGGGTTACATAGACAATATCAAATTCACTCAGCAGGATTTGCCATTTGGCTAGCTTGCCCGTGGGCATGGGCTTCTGAAAGATGTACTTCAACGGGTCCATCCTTGATATGAGATAAGTGGTATAGGCATAGAAATAATGCCTCAACTTCTGAGCTACCCAAGTTAGAGCACAACAGGTGCATTCTAGCAGGGAGTACCGGCCTCATACGGGGTGAACTTCTTGCTGAGATAGTAGATGGCTTGCTCCTTTCTCCCTGTTTCATCATGTTGTCCCAAAACACAACCGAATGCCCCATCCAGTACCATAAGGTAGAGCAATAGCGGTCTACCCAGTTCGGGTGAAACCAGAACTGACGGCGTTGATAAGTATTCCTTGATTCTGTCGAAGGCTTTCTGAAAATCACCAGTCCATTTAGTGGCGGCGCCCTTCTTTAATATCTTAAATATTGGCTGACAAATGACAGTGGACTGGGCTATGAACCGGCTAATGTAGCTGAGTCTCCCCAAGAAACTCATAACCTCTTTCTTTTTCTTTGGTGATGGAAATTCTTGAATTGCCTTAACCTTTGACGGATCCAGTTCTATTCCTCAGTGACTTACGATGAACCCAAGCAGTTTTCCGGCGGGAACCCCGAACGCACACTTGGCGGGATTCAATTTCAGATTGTACCTCCTCGGTCTGTTGAAGAACTTCCTCAAATCTTCCATGTGGTCAGTGGATTTCTTGGATTTAATGAAGACATCGTCTACATACACCTCGATCTCTTTGTGTATCGTGTCATGGAAGATAGTAGTCATGCCCTCATGTAGGTGGCCCCGGCATTCTTTAACACAAATGGCATCATCTTGTAACAATACATCCCCTACAGCGTAATGAAAGTCGTTTCCTCCGCATCTTCTTCATCCATCCATATCTGATGATACCCAGCAAAACAATCAACGAACGACTGCAGCTCGTGCTTGGCGCAATTGTCAATCAGAATATGTATGTTCGGCAAGGGGAAGTCATCTTTCGGACTGGCCCGATTGAGGTCTCGATAGTCGACACAGACTCTGACCTTCCCGTCCTTCTTTGGAACTGGCACAATGTTGGCTAACCATGTTGGGTACTCCACTACCCTGAGGACCTTGTCTTTGACTTGTTTGGTAACTTCCTCCTTGATTTTCAAACTCATGTCTGGCTTGAACTTTCTGAGCTTTTGCTTTACCGACGAATATGTTGGATTTGTTGGCAATTTGTGAGCTACAAAAGATGTACTGAGACCTGTCATATCATCATACGACCAGGCAAATATGTCCTCATATTCTTTTAAGAACTCAGTGTACTCTTCCTTTTCTGACGGTGACAGGTGAACACTGATGCGCGTTTCCTTGACATTCTATGTATCCCCCAAGTTGACAACCTCAGTTTCATCTAAGTTAGACTTAGGCCTATTCTTAAAGTCCTCGACCTCTTTAATGACCTCTTCTGGTATTTCATCCTTTTTTGAGTCTGTATCCGGTTGTTGCGCTGTCTCTTTGCATGTCACATTCGTCAATTCATCAAGATAAGTAATGGTAATATTGTGTAAATAAAGTAAATGGTAGAGAAAATAATAAGAGCAATATTTATAAGAAAATGAAATACTATAATTGTTTTGAACATCGAAGCTCTTTTCCAAATTTAAAGAAAATACGGAAAGGAAATCAACTAGCAAAAAAGTAAAAGATAATGCATAGTGTTTTGTTCAGCCTTGCTACCCCGAAGCTTTCTGGGCCTTGGTGATTCTGACGGACCAGTTTTTGAGACGCGCTCCTCGGCTCACAGCTTGTATGGAAGGGCCTTCCCCCCCCCCCC
>MU771965.1:69119-97475 GCA_026770625.1 Nicotiana glauca
TTGTTCAGCCTCACTACCCCGAAGCTCTCTGGGCTTTGGTGGTTCGGATGTACCAATTGCTAAGGCGCGCCCCTCGGTTCATGGCTTGTATAGAAGGGCATTCCCCCCCTTCCTCCTCAAAAATGACATGACAGTCCATATCATCTTCTTCCAAGAACATATTCTTCATCGTCGCCAATGTTTCTTCTTCCTATGACCCATATATGATGTCTGTTCTAGGTGGGGTATCGGGTGCTTCAGCGGATAGTAGGGGCCGCGCCATGGTGGCGACCAGTTCTAGAGTTCTTCCCAAGTATATCCATACCCTAACCCGAAGGTGGTGCCATGCTTCTTCAGTTTGATAGGCTTAGTAATTCCCTGGAGGTTTTTGCTGAGCCCTTTTCCAGGTTCATACCCGCTCCAATTCAGTATACTTTCTATCTTGATATGCTACCACTTATCCTTGTCCACATCGTTGACTCGCTTAATGTGATGGTAGGTTTCTCCACCTAACTTCCTTCTTCCTCCAATTGCTGGGATGGTCTGGCGACTGTATATGGGGTTACTACCGTTGCCATGAATGATCACCTCTTGGTGATTCCACTTGAACTTCACTGCCTGGTGCAGGGTTGATGCTACAGCTCCAGCGGCGTGAATCCAAGGTCGTCCCAGTAGTAAGTTGTAAGATGCTGGGATGTCTATCACCTGAAAATCAACGTCGAACCAAGTCGGTCCCATTTGCAGACATAAACTGATATCCCTAATAGTGGACCTTTGGGAACCATTGAAAGCTTTGATGTTGATAGCCCCATCCTTGATTTCATGTAGACTCTTTCCTAATGTTCTGAGGGTCGCTAATAGACAAATATTGAGGTTGGACCCTCCATCAATCAAAGTCCTGGTGATGAAATAGTCTTCACACTGCACAGTGATATGCAACGCTTTGTTGTGGCTTAAACCTTCAGGGGGCAACTCATCCTCATGGAAAGTGATTTTATGACTTTCCAATATCTGCCCGACCATGTTTGCCATCTCTTCTCCAGTTATGTTACTGGGTAAATACGCCTCGCTTAGTATCTTCATCAGGGCATTCTTATGTGTCTCTGAGCTTTGTAGTAGAACTAAGATGGAGATCTGCGCTGGTGTTTTATTTAGTTGATCAACAACTGAGTATTCTTTTGCATGTATCTTCTACCAGAGATCATTGGGCCCAGTTTCAATAGGCCGTCCAGAGGCCTGCTTACTTGATTCAACTAAGTGCTCTAAAGTATAAATTCTGTCGGTCCTGGTCATACCTTGTGCTGCAATTGCTTCTCCAGACCTAGTTTTCCCCTTCCTTCTAGCCTCAGCAGTGTAATCCCAAGGAATGGCCTGTGTATGGAATGGTGTTATGGCTGACATTGCTACAGGAATGGGCACCCTTGTTTTGGGAGGTAAAAATGCAACTTCAAATGGTACAGGTGCCTTTGGAGACCCAAACTCTACCTCAATTGTCTCTGTGGTCTTTGCGGGTGACGGTGTTCCAAGCTCGAGAGGCACAGACATGTTTACTTCAGCATCCCCAGAGGACTGGATCTGGACTAAAATTGGATTCAGTGTGACTGTTGGCTTCTTGGGCTCGTCACCTTCGGTAATTAATCCAATTGACCCTTTGGGGTCCCAATCATCTTCTACCTCGATCATGTGCACACATCCACCCTTATGATCAGGCAGGGGATTTTTGCGAACATTAGGAGAGGCTCCTTCGTCACGATGAACTTGTTGTCAATTAAGGCTTGGATTTTGTCCGTCAGAGATCGACATTCATCAATGGTATGCCCCTTCATGCAAGAATGGTATGCACAGGTTTTGTTCGGGTTGACCCATTGGGAAGGATTTTCTGGAGTTATGGCAGGGATTGGGTTGACGTAACCGACGGCTTTGAGTCTTTCATATAGCTGGTCGATTGGTCCAGCGATGGCGGTGTATTTCTTGGGAGGTCTACGGTCGAAGTTAGGGCATGGCCTGGGGAAGTTTTGGCGAGCGGGGGGTGATTGGTAGTAAGAAGGCTGAGCATTGTAGACTTGGTAGACGAGTGCGGGTTGGGAATATCTTGGTGAGGTAGGTTGATATGTGGGGGATGGAGATGATTGGTAAGTAGGTGATGGAATTTGGTAGGATAGCGGAGGTGCTTGGTAATTAGGGATAGGTTGATATGTGAGAGGAGGTACCGAGTAAGCTTGGTATTTTACTGGGGATTTCATTCTCTGTGCAACCATCACGGCGCTCACGTCCCTTTTCTTGGATGTGCCACCAGATTGTAGGGCTTTGTTGGTAGGCTGCAGTGCCTCAAAATTAGTAACCATACCACTTTTAATGCCTTCCTCAATCCTTTCTCCTAGCTTGATGATGTCGGAGAATTTCTGGCCCTCTATCAGCATCAACCTCTCATAATATTATGGATACTGAGCTTGGACGAAAAACCTATTCATCTGTTCTTCTTCCAGGGCCGGCCTGACCTTAGCAGCCTCTGATCTCCAATGAGTAGCATACTCGTGGAATGTCTTTGTAGGTTTCTTCTTCCAATTCTGGATGTAGAAGACATCTAGCGCATTTTCTGTATTGAATCTGAACATGTCCATGAAATTGGATGCCATCCCTACCCAGCTTGTCCACTTCTTGGGATCTTGGCTAGTGTACCAAGATAGCACATCACCTTTCAAACTTCTCATGAAGAGCTTCAAGCGAATCTTTTCATCCCTTCCGACTCCGACCAGCTTATCGCAATATGTCCTCAAATGGACTCTAGGATCCCCAGAGCCATCAAACATCTCAAACTTAGGAGGTTTGTACCCCTCGGGAAGTTCGACGTTTGGCTGAATGCAAAGGTCCTCATAATTCAACCCCTCAATACCTTTGTTTCCTTCAACACCCTGGACTCGGCTAGTCAGTTTCTTGAGCTCTACGGCCAGATTCTTGATGAGGGAGTCTTTGTCATCAGACTCCGGTGTATTTGAAATGGGTTGAGTGTATTGTGGCATGGTTTCCACATAGATGGGAGTATGGTGGGGATTATTATTTAGCGACTCGGGAATGAGGAGCGGGATGTTGTTTGAAGTGTGAAAAATGTTGCAATTTTGATGGGGAGTGAGTTGTTTCTATGGTTTCGGGATGTTCTATGGAGATATAGGATTTTGAGCATTGGGAAAGTTGACGTCTGGGGTAGTGAGGGAGAATGACAAGCTTGCTAAGTTCCGAACTTGGTCCAGTTCTTCTTGAAATTTCAGTAACTTCTGTTCGAGTTGGGCGGCACTTTCTTTGGACACCTGAACACCCTGAGGAACCTCTACCCTTTCAACTGAGTTCACTTTCCTGACGTTGCTCAAGTCTTCCATTTTTGCTTTATTCTTGTCTCTGATAGGACTTTGAGGAGGAGGATGTGGAGGGCCCTTAGATCTTGTGGAGTAGGATGATGATGCCAGAGTGCACGAACCAACCTTTTGGGGAGGGGAATAAAACAAAATAAAAACAAAAAAGGTAATAAGTTAGTATGGATTATGAGAAAATGTTGCAATATTTAAACACATAGTATAAGAATATAACTCGTGTCCTAAGTTGGGTGCCTCATTGTGCTCGAGGTAGGCCTAGCGAGAAGTTGATTTGGAGAACTTATAATGCTAAATGCCTCATTTTATTGATAAAAATAAGACGAATCCCAAAACGACACTAAAATTGCATAAAGTAAAATGTCACTAATGGCCATTGGCCTTCTTACATTTTAAAGCGAAAAGAAAGGACTCCTAACTACTTGGTCCCAGAAGGACCTTCCCTAGACTCAACATCTTTAGCTTCATCGAACAGATTCACCAGCTTACGCAGCCCCAGCAGTAGATAAGCCCCAGCCAAATGTCCTTCTTCATTTCCCTTAGCGTTTTGGCAATTCTCGATCCTCTGGATGAATTTCCCCTCCATCTCTACCAAACCTCGCTCCAAATACCCTAGTCGTTTGTTGGCGCTGACGGCCATATCCTTCCACTCCTCGATCAACTTCTGATTTGCTTCTTGAATTTCCTGATGTTCATTCTCGCACTCCCTGATCCTCTTGCATAGTTGGTTGTATTTAACCTAGATTTCAGCCCTCTCGTCGATGACCCTATGACCTCGAGTAGACCCGGGCTATCCTAACCCAGCATGATCTTCTTCTAGCCAACCTGGATAGTATGGGGTGTAACCAGCATGATATTTGTCAGGCTCTATGGAATCCTTTTCTAGGATGATTTTGCTATTCCACATGTGTTGAGCTTGACATTTGTACGGACTATCGTCGTCTTGGAAATCGGCCCTGAAATGACTCACATTTTTAACCTTTGGTATGACCTGTTTCCTCCCTGCCTGCCTCATGACTCGGAGAGGGACACAGGGATAAGTTCCCCTAAGACCAATGAGTATAAGGAATGGAGCGTCCCGAGAGAGGATGATGAACTCTCCAGTGGGGAACCATTCGAACATCCACTGTACCTTGTCTTCTTTCAAATTTTCAAACAGCTCTACCCATCCTCAAGCGTCTCCCGGCTGAGCAAACATGTTGGACATATAGTTCATTTTCTTGGGATGGTGAAAGGCTATATGATCGTTCCACGGCCTTCGTGGAAGCTCCTAACGGTATTGACCCCTTTGAAGATGTTCTATAAGCTATAGTTGGAGTAGTAAGTTGCAACCCTCGAAGTGACCGGCCCCTCGTTGACAGTTCCCCAAGGCTCGGTAGATCTCAGCAACAATAATGGGCACTATGTTGAAAGGCTGCTCTTCAATCCCTTCCATTAATGTCTTGGTGACCATGGCTAGTCTGGTATGGATTCTAGCCTTCTTCATAGGGAACACTATCATTCCCAAAAAGCAGAACATAAAGACAAAGTCCCTCATATGGATATGCCCCAATGATGTGAGGGCTAATTCATCTGGGTAGGTGCGGTAGGACTTGCTATGGGCGTAGCTCTCGTACAGATAGTCGAAAGGAATATAGGAATCCTTCAAGCAAGTCAAGTCTGTGTTTTTCTTCAGTCCCATCATCTTGAAAAGCCCCTACCCTTGTGATTTTTTGGCATGAGCAAACCCGGAGTCTCCCACAGAATACCAGCTAACCCTCCTATTTCCTCAAGCAGAGGTGTCATTTCAAGATCCCCAAAGCGAAACACCGATTTATCACTATCACAAAATAAGGTCACAGCCTCTATGATTTTGTTGTCAGGCTGGATTTCTAAAAGAAAGGGCAAATTCCCCAAATATTTATGAACGAGAGTCCGGTTACTGGAATGAAGGTCTTCCCACCAGCTTAGCAACCTTGGGTGAATGTTAGTTACCATGCCGAATCTGGGGATTTCATACCTCATTTTCTGCAAAACAATGTGTTAGTTCCTTCCCCCTACCGGACTCGACTATTTAAACCAATAATTAGCATAAAAGCATTTAGTTCTCCAAATAAATGCACAGAACGTGATGGTGTCCATTTGGGTTCCAAGGAAACCCAGTGGACTTTGGACAGGGCTATCTTAAAGAGTCATTATGCGGACAACATAACTAACTCGGCTAGGTTTGACCATGATGCATGCACAATTGAATAGAATAAGGTTTTCTATGGGGTATTAGACCGGTACCCTTGAGCGGAAAACTCAAGAGGGAAAGGTACAGAACCGTCGACTGCACCGCTGATCGACTAGTTTTACCGCAAGTATGCCTTTGCCAAATTTAGGGGGTAATAATATCGGAAGAGCGCAACCACTCATTATAAGCGTTGCTATGGTATTTGTTTGGCACGAGTGGAATATGATGTTGAAGATGCAATTACAAGAATGAAATAAATTGTCACGTATTTCCACGTTCATAATGATTACAATAATTGCTCAAAAAATTACAAAGGTATTGAAGGAAAGTAGTAAATGAAAGCGTTAAAGAAAAGAAACAAAAAGCCAAGTCAGTTTCGAATAAAGACATTAAATAAAGCAGTAAAGAGGTAGTAAAGTCACACATAACATGAAGTGGTAAAAGCCTAAAGAAAATCCCCAGCGGAGTCGCTATGCTGTCGACGCCCCCTTTTCCTTGTGAAATCGGGTTTACGACATTTGGGAAGACAACTCTATTCCAGTTTGGGATTGGGTTTTGGAGGCAAGGCTCATAGGAAGGGGGCAGAACTTAGAGACTAGGAGTAAGTGTAAGTGCAATAAAAGGGAATTAAGGGGAGGCCAGGGCTGGCTGGTGGTCATGCCCAGCAACTAGGATGCTGGCACACCCCTGACCAGCCTGTCAACCTTAGAATTGGGGAGTTAAGACCTTGTTGAAGGTCAGGTTCAGCCCTGGACAGCAATTGGGATGCTTCCAGGCCATATCTTAACTCAGCACACATAGGGGAATGGGATATGGGAGCAATTGTTCATACTAGCAGCAAGAAACAAAGAAAGAGCAGGCAAAAGCATGAAGGTACTTAAAATTAACTTTGCAGGGAGTTGAAAGCATACACGGATACACAGACTATGAATAAACACATTAGAATGATACTGAAATTAATTTTAAGATATACCAGTTCAAAAGAGCAAGTAAGGAGAAATAGTAGCCTTATGGAAGCCAAAGTGCAGTCAAGAAGCAAGAGTATAAGTTTAGAAGAGAGTTGTGATTTCTGTGTGCTTAATCGTATGTGTAGTTTTGAAGGAAGCCATGTATTTATAGTGCAGAAAAGAAAAAGAAATAGGTAAGAAAATAGTTTGAGAATCAATCATACAAAGTTTCCCTTTAATTAAGGTATTTTGATTTCGAACGGGCAAAGTAAATAAGGAAAAAAGTTAACTAAACACTTTTCAAAGTAGTGCAGGAAGGGGTAAATACATAATAGTTATTTAAGAAAAAGATTTTGACAGTACACGATTGTGCCAATTAAGGAAAGGAAACCAATTGACAGTCAAGCGATCATGAGTCGAGAAATTTGTATGAATGAACCAAGTCAGAAAAGGGTAAAGATAGGCCTTACTTAAGAAGAATCAGCAACAATCAACTAACCCCCCAAAAAAAGGATTCTAATTCGAACATAAGTTGGAAAGCCCTTTCGAAGAAAGCTTTTAACACACATATAAAAAGGGACCGTCATGCTAATTAGAAAAGTCTAGTATAGAAGAAATCAGAGTCATTCACAAAAGGGTTCGAACTCAATACATAGATCCAAAACGAGTTTCAGAGAGTCCATGGCTCAAATAGATCCCTAGTCCAAACACACAAGACCAAACTCGCCCAAAAAACCCAAAATCCTAGGGTTTTGACTTGAATCAGATGCAAAGAAGACAAAAATGAAGGAACAAGCAAATACAGTAGAAAGTTTAAAGCAAACAGAGTAAGGGAATTAATTCGAAACATAATGAGAGCAAAAGAAACAGTAGAGGAAAACATGCTTAAGTAGGTATTCTGGAGGAAACTTAAAAAGGTAAAAATAGTAAGAACACTTAATGAACGCGGTAGAAGAATACATTATGCGAGATCATAGTAGAAGCAAAGCATAGTGAAAAGCATACAAGCACATAGTGTAGAAAACACAGTAGAGGAACATGCATGGTAAGAGAAAAACATAGGATCATAGCAGAGACATACATACACAAAGAAAGGGAAAAGAAGAGTCAGAAAAACACTTAAGCATTTTCAGAAACCCTAAATCGGAAAGAAGTGACTTTGAAAGTAAAATTTTTAAAGAAAAGTTGGGGAAATCTTTTAAAAACTCAAATATAGAGCATGAATACACACAGATCTGAAGAGAATCGGAGAAGAACCTCGAACAGTTAGGGTTTCAAATGAACCCTAGAATGAGAAAGGCTTCGAAAAGGTCCGATCTAAGTCGGATAAGGCTGGAAACAGGCTCAGGAGGCTAAGATATACCGGAGCCAGGCCAGAGATGGCCGAAAACCTCAAGTCGACGAAGGTATGAGTGAAGACTTTCGAGTTCTAGCCTTGAACCTTTGAGTATCAGGCACATAGGAGTAGTAGGAGATGAGCATAGATCATCTATGGCCTGAGAAGCCATGGATTCCGGTGAGTCAGAGGTCGAAGACGGTGAGTGAAGCTAGGGTTTCGAGAGAGTTTGAGAGATGAGAGGATTCAGGGGCAGCTATCAGATGGGAAATGAGAGATTAGGGTAATCGTTTGGAGTTAAAAATGGTAAGGGTGGCTTATGGTCGTTGATCAAAATGATCAACGGCCTGGATCAATAATAGGAATATGGCAGGTCGTTTGGGACGGATCGGGGCCGGGTTAAAATAAAATTGGGCTGGTCCTAGGGGTGTTCAAAATCGATCTGAAACCAAAAACTGATCCGAAACCGAAGCTTAATGGCTTATTCGTATCGGCTTAAAGGTTTAACGGACGAGGAACAGATTGAAATTTTTTTATTAACGGTTTATCGGTTTGCGGGCGGATTAGTCAATTTTCTTAACGGTTAATCTGTTAACCCGTTAAGAATATATATATATATATATATATATATATATATATATATATATATATATATATATATATATATATATNCGTTGCCTTTATTTTAATGCTGTTAATTATTAAAAGGAATCGGTGCTTAATGAAAAGTGATTAAGTTTGGCTTGCCTAGCTCCTACTAGTAAGCGCCATCCCGACCCCCGAAGGTGGGAAATCCGGGTCATGGTCGTGACACACATATTTAGGGTGTTCAAAACCGATCCGAAACCGAAGCTTAATGGCTTATTTGTATCGGCTTAACGGACGGGAAACATATTAAAATTTTTGTATTAACGGCTTATCGGTTTGGGGGCGGATTAGTCAATTTTCTTAACGGCTAATCCGTTAACCCGTTAAGAATATATATATATATATATATATATATATATACGGGATTAGATCAATAGAGATCAAAACAACAAATTTTTGTCATCTGTACCACAATATGGCACAAAGAAATACGGAAGTATTAAAATTCATTTGACAGTCGATGTACAAATATCCTATATAATGCTCATGTAAGAAGGAAATTATGACATGTACAACCAACTTATCAACTAAACTACTCATGTAAGACATGCTTTTACAATGGTCGTATCTATCTGGATGTACAAAGGAACATCATACACACCAACAAAATTTATCTTGACTGTAATTTCATATGATGGACAGTCAACAGTGCACTCAGCTACACCCTGAGCCTTCTAAAATATGGAGGACATCACTACTGTGCTTGCATCAATTCTGAGGGGATATCTCAAGATTCAGTCAATCAGGTGGCAGATATGGCTCTTCTCCACTTATCAGACACTTGCATTGCATCTTTGGAAACGCTACATTACGTTGGGCTTAAGCAAGTAATTTCAGCGTTCAATGTCTTTCCAGCAGACTCCTTCCACCGTACAACTGGTTTCTGTTCAGCTTCCTAAACTTTTTCGATGATTCTTAACGGGTTAACAGATTAATTTTGATTTTTGAATTTGTATCCTAGACTGTTAGAAAATAATTAATACATGCAATATAGGTTGAATTAGGCCGATAAACTGCCCTATAATAACCCAATAAGAGGTAAACCGATACCAACCCGTCCGATATCTTATCGGGTGGCTAGTGGATTAATATATTTAAAAGCCGATAATCGTTAAGCCAAACTGTTAAGAGTAAATAACCTTTCGATAAGCAGCCTTAGCTGGTCCAATTGAGGGTTAGGATTGGGTAAATTGAGGGTTAAAATTGAAATATGAATAGGCTATGATTGTAATAAAATGAGGCTAAATGTTAAATAGCCAGTTTTCCCTTTTTATTTTATAAAAAATAGTAAAAACAATTTTAAAAGCAAATTAAAAGCACTGAACTGATTCATAATGTATAACCATTAATTTAAAAAATGTTGGGACCAATTTTATGGTTATAAAATATTTATTAATCGTAAGATAGGCTATAATCGCAATTGTATGCAATTTAGCTTTTAAAATACCAAATAAATTTATAAAAAAAAATGTACGAAAATCACCTTAATTATATTGGTGTAAATATGAGAATGAAAATAAATTACTCACCAAAATGATAGTTTTGGGAATAATTATTGGATTTTGTATTGCCAAAACAAATAATAAAATGATTTTAAAAAGCTTTAAAAATTAGAAAAATATCAAAATTCTTGGGCATACTTATATATGCATGTACATGCTATTTTGAGAATATTTTGAGTATAAAAAATAGGTAGGAAAAAATTGGGTATCAACACCTATAGACATGATTTCTACATGTTTTTGAATATGCAGAATTGTAATGGACCTATAGGCATGATTTCTACCCTTTGCATGCATAGTTACCCACCCTTTTTCACTAGCCAGCCCCAAGAATTTATTATAACTTATTACAAACTAGAATAAATAAAAATTACATCAGAAAAAGTAAAAAAAAAAAGGTACAACCAAAGGAGAGCCTGATTCAGACTTCCTGTCTGAAATATGAGATAGACTAACTCAAAGACCACTGATCCAAAGACTTTCTCCAATCTGAGTGTGTCAAAGTTCCCTAAGAGCCCCAATAGGACTCTGAGCAATGCTCACCCCCAAATTGTATCACCAAAATAGGGACAAGTGCAGTGCGGAAGGGCCAGCCCTCAAGTGTCCAAGTTTAGAGGGAGCTCAAATGGTCCCAAGACAAGGCTCACAAGAGGGGGGCAGGACTTAAAGTCTAAGAGAGAGTACAAGTGAAGAACATAATTCTAAGGAATAAAGGTGAGGGAAACATCTACAAACATGTACACAAAGGGGTTCAGAGGAATTGCAAAGAGCCTATTGCTTAGGCTAGGGCAGGCTTTAGGCATGCCCAACAATGGAGGATGCTGGCATGCCTATAAGTCTGCCAAAACACACAATATTAGAGGCTAGGATCCCAGGGGTTCAAGTTTGAGTCATGGATAATAATTTGCAGTATTGCCATGCTTCAAACCATAGCATAAATACATAGGAGGTGGAGTTTTGGGATTACAATAGATTTAGAGTAGGCAGAAGGAAATTAAAGCATGTTGAAGTAAGCATTGAACTATACATAAGCAGTAGGCAGACATGCAGGCAAATGTAGTAAATAAATACATTGTTGTGATTACTGAAAACCTTAATCAGGACATACCAGTTTCAAAGAAGCAAAATACAGCAGTAGCAGTACTTGAAAAATAGGCCACGACACAAGTAACAAGAGAGAATGCTTTTTGAATGTGAATGTGAGTTCAGAAAACTAAGTTTGTTCGTGTAAATCAAAGAGCAGGTATTTATAGTGTGAAAACAGGCTGAAAAATAAGGCAAGAAAATAACCATGTACCAATTAAAATCAATCAGTAGAAGAACTTCATTTAATTAAGGAGTTCAGACTTAAACGGTAATGAACAGAAATCATTTAAGGAAAGAGATTCAGTAAGCATCTTGTGCAAAGTAGGATATTAGGGGTAAATACATAGGAGTTTAATTAAGGAAAGAATCTTTAAAATACATGGTTAAACAAATAAGGTAAAATACCCAATAAAATCAATCAGTACATAGTGAATCAAGGAGTTAGGGATTCGAAATTACTGGTTCATGAGCAAACCAAGTCAGGAAGGCTAAGGAAAGTTTTCGAATCAAACCAAGTAACAGGGAAATTAGCCAATCAAGGAAAGAATCAATCAGACTTACACAAAAGAGGTATGCAATCAGTCAAAAATTGAAAGTCATTTTAGAGGGGAAGCTCAGTATATATAAAGAGTACACAAGTATTAGGCATGCGAGGCAGAATTTAGGACAAAGAAAAAGCATCATGCAATCACAAAAATCAGTAAGTAGTGAACTACATGAACATGGTAGTCATTTTAGTGACAAAGAAGAGGGAGAGTATCAAATAGCATGCAAAGGGTCCAGTAGAATGACCTTAGAAGAGTTCAGCAGGGAATCAGAATCATACAAAGAAACCAAGGTTGAAACAAAGATTTCGAAACTTAGTCGAGCAGTAGATGAAACAATCTTCAGAAATTCGAATAGGTCCAAAGAAATTAGGATTTTGAAATCAAACAATTTCAAAGATGAAGAACAAGCAAATCACATAGAGAATAGTCTCAATACTCGAATGAAACCCCAAATTTTAGGGTTTTGCCATCAATCGAGTGTAGAGATGAAAGGACAAGTAATCAAGGAAAAAATACTAACGAAATGAGTTTAGAAATCTCAGAAAGAAACTGAGACTTTTAACATGCATTTTCCAGTAGAAGAACATATAAAGAAACACAATAGAAGAAACTCATAAAGAAACGCGGTAGAAGAAGCACATAAAGAAACATAATAAAAGAAACTCATAAAGAAATGCAGTAGAAGAAACCCATAAGAAACATAGTAGAAGAAACAACATAAGAAATACAGTAGAAGAAACACATAAGAAATATAGCAGAAGAAACACATAGGAAATACAGTAGAAGAAACATATAGGAAATATAGTAGAAAGAACTTATAAGAAACACAGTAAAAGACACACATGAGAAACACAGTAGAACATGCTAAAGATCAGAGAAACTTTAAAGGATAACTTAACGAAACCCTAAATCAGAAAAAGATGGAGGCTTTGAAGGTAAAGTTTTGAAAGAACTTTGAGAAAATATTTAAAAGCTTAGAGAAAATATAGCTATACAACGGATCTCAAAGAATCAGAAAAATCTCGAAGGGTTAGGGTTTCAGAAGAACCCATGTGATGAGAAAGGCTTGGAAAGTCATTGATCTGAGCCGGAGAAGTCGAGATCAGGCTCGAATAACCATGACTGGCCGGAGCAAGGTCGGAGACGGCCATAGAACTCGAATCAATCAAAGTCTGGGCCAAGCTTCCTCACGGTCAGGCCTTAAACCACAGTAACCAGGCGTGTAGGAGTTATAGGAGGCCAGTATAGGACTTCAATGCCCTTGAAAGCCATGGATTCAGGTGGTTTTAGGGTGGAAGTGGAGGGAGGCGGCTAGGATTTGAGAAGCTTTGAGAGAGAATTGAGAGAAATGGGGGTTTCAAAGGCGTCTGGCGATGCAAAATGACTAGGGTTTGAGGATAAGGGGAAATTAAAAAAGGAAAAATTAAAAGGTGGTCGTTGATCATTTTGATCAACGGCCTGGATTGAGTGGGGAATCCGGACGGGTTGTTTAGAAGGGTCGTGGGTCGGGTAGATTAGGTAATTGGGTTTAATTAGAGGTCCAAATCCGGCTAAAATTGAAATGCAAATGAGCTATCATTTAAATAGCCATTTTCCTCATTTATTTTATAAAAATAATAAATAATTTTTGGAAGTAAATTAAAGGCACTAAAATGATTAATAACATATAATTATCAATTTGAAAATAGTGGACTTAAGTTTTATAAATATAAACGCAATTAAATCTTAAAAGGGGCTAATATTAAAATTATATGCAATTTAGCTTTAAAAATACTAAATAAATTCGTAAAAAAAATGAAAATAAATATATTAGCTATATTTTAGTATAAATATGAGAATCCAATAAATGAATCACCAAAATGATAATTTTGGAAATTATTATTGATTTTTTATGAATAAAAATAGGGAAATAAATTGATTTAAAAATCTTTAAAAATTAAAGAAAAATAATAAAATATTTAGACATGCTAATATATGCGTACATATGCTATTTTGAAAGTATTTTGCATATTAAAAATATGTAGAGAAATTGGGTATCAACATAACCTTGTATAAATCTGAAGATGACTACCATACAATCATCTCACGACACTCTTTTACGTTGTACATTTTTATCGCCCTGCTTAGGCATGCCTTATCAGGAAAAAGCATACCCTTTGACGACACCGTTGGTATAGATTCATCCTACATTGTTGTCTGAATTTCGTCAATATTCCTTGTGAGGGCATCTACATCCGGCGTACTTGGCAAATGATCAAGATAGGGAATATGCCTTGAATGAAATGACACGTGGGACTTGTACACTCTTGGTCTAATGGGAGGTGGAGCATGCTCCCTCGTCAAATCAGGTTCGGCATTCTCTTCCTCCTCATCATCACCCTCATCACGGAAGGGTGTGTCATCTCCAGACTCATCGGCATTGTTGTCATAATTACTATTATCTTACTGACTCTGCACATCTGCCAAATCCCGAGTAAATATGTCGTCTACAGGCAATTGAGTGAGGACAGGACCATCAAGTTGCTCGTTTTCACTGCACAACCAAAGAAATAATAAGTTACTGAAATTGGTCCAAACAATAAATATAACTTTATATATTTACTTACAAATCATAATGTATTGATATCTCAAAATATTTTCTATGCAAAACATTTTCCTTTCTACCAAACACACCCATAGTCTGTTTTGTTTCATAACTTTATATTGCCATTCTTATCTTTTGCCATATTTTCTGAATCAAAATAACAGAAGAGGACAAATGTGTGTTAGATGCCATGAACACAAAAGAAACTAAAACTAAACTAGAGAGTACGGTAAAGAACACTTAGAGCTGTGGTTAAATTTGGTCCCGTGACCCCTCACCCTGACCCTGTTTACAATACAACAGCGCAAACAACCCGAATCTCGCCCCCTCTCTCTCTCGTTCTCCCTCCCTCCCTCCCTCCCTTTTCCGCTTCTCTTTCTCTGCTCAGCAAAAAGAAAAAACTGATCTTTCTTGACAGAGAAAGAAGAGATTTGTGATTTCATTTAGATACAGATACATATACATATAGATATAGCGGGTAAAGGGGAATGGCAAAGAAGAAAGCAACCATGACTCTCAAAGACTTTCATGGTGGTTCCATTCCTTCAGATCTTCCCTTACCTTCTGCTCCTGGCGTGTGAGTTTCCCCTTTTCCCTCTGTTTTTTCTTCTTTCTATCAGCATATATGACTTCTTCATTGAGATTTTAGGTAATGGGTTTCGATTTTTGTGTGAATTCAGAAGTGGGAGTTTTTACCCTTAAATTAAAGAGAAACTTCTAATCTTTGTCATGATAGAAGGGAGAAAAATTGCTGCTTTCTGCAAGAAATTGATCTATTTTAGTGTTTTACTGAATTGGGCCTTTAGTTGATAGGTTTCATTAATCGAGGTCAGAATTTTGCTTGGGTTTGTAAATTTTCTGTGTGCCAGTAACTGTGATCTGGTGTTTCAGCGTATATGATTTTTTTCCCTGTTCAATTTGGCTTTGTAGATCTGGGTACAGGAGATGCCTTTTGATTTGGGAATCTTGAACTCTTAGAAAGTTAAATTGCGGCGTTAACTCTTCAAATACCTAGCTGGATTATTTTATATGTTTGCACAAGTTGCTATAAAGAATGACTTGCAGACCATTATGTTTACAAATTTTATAAGTGACTTGCTCACCTTTTGGAAAGTTTTTGGCAACTTGTAAACAGAATAAATTCATTAAAGGTGTATGCTATTGTGTAACCTTCAATCGATATGACAATCGGCCATATGTCCATTCCACTCTATTTGGCCTCAACTAATTCCAATACTACCGTGTAACCGTATGGAAAAAAAGAAAAAAGAAAAAGTTGAATGCAGTTACTGTTATTTGTATATTTGTTTGTATTATTCACTCTTTTGAACAGAAAATCCCTGATGCTGATAGTTCTGTTTCTTCTTCTGGTTGGTAGAATGGTTAGGCCATTAGATCGTGGTGGTTTTGATCGCCAGACATCATGGGGAAATCCCATGGGAAGGCCAGAGCACCGTTTACGTCCGGGATCAGCTGGTGCAACCAGAAACTTTGATGAGAAGACTCCTTTCTTAAGCCATAATGCACCAATAGGCCGTAATTTTGATGAGGATGAAAGGAAGCCATTGGATGGAGCATCTGGACCTCGTCGAACAGTTAGTGATGAGAGTATCCGTGCATTGCCAAGTCGTGTGGAACCTAAGGCCGAATACTCTGTCACTGGGATGGTAGGTAGCGGGCAAGTATCAGCTCCTCCCTCTCAAAGTTTTAGAGGTGCAGCAAGTGGTACACATGTGGCTAGGTTTAATGAAGCAACTAGTATGGGAGTGAGTACTAAAAGTTCTGGCAGTGGCAGTGGCAGGAGGGCGAGTTCTCCGAATGTGTCTGCAAATAGTGGCCAAGTGGTTAGTGGATCATACCCAAATGCGTGGGGCCTAAGGAAGGAGGTACCAAGTGCAAAAGAATCAGTTTCTGCTCCATGGTCTGCTCCGGATGCTGAGTCAAAGTTGGCCCATGCCAGTGCCCTCGAGAAAGTCTCATCTGGTAGGTGGCATTCAAAGCAGCAGATTCATTCTCAGGTTGATGTTGAGGTCGTTAAACGTCCAGACACAGAGAAAGAATTCTATCATCATGGAAGTACTATGGTCAACAATAATGTCTACAACATGCCAGATGTTGTGGGAGGACCCGAATACGGTGAGGTGCTAGTGGTGCATGCTGAAAGAAGTCTTGCTCTTGCAGATGGGGTTCATGGGTTTAACAAGGAGTTACCAGCACGGGAGAGGGCCAGGTCCCCTTTATTTATGGAGGCAAATGAGAGAAGAGCTTCTCCCAATGTTACTGGGTTTCAACGGCCCCATAATGTTATTAGCTCTGGTGGATATGAGTTGCAGGCGCCAGCATCTTCTGAACCATCCGAGCGGCCCAAATTGAAGTTGCTACCAAGATCCAAACCATTGGAGAGTCTGGAGCAGTCCATAGATTATAAGCAGGTTTGTGGCATTGCTCTCTGTCGAGGTTTTATTTATGTATAAGAATCTTATTTCGTTATCTCAAATGTAGGTCAACCAGCAGCCGAGTAATCCTGTTCGTATTGAAAAATTGGGTGATGCAAATCCCATCAAAACTGGGTTTGTTGAACCTGAAAGTGGTAATCTTGCAATTGAACGCCCAAAATTGAACCTGAAGCCTCGGTCGCAGCTTCTTGAACAATCAGAGGGAAACACTGAAAATAAAAGGTCTACCTAATCGCACTCCCCTGCATCTGTTTATTTCTTCAATTACTTGGCCTGTCTATGTTAACTTGGAGGTATTTTGAAAAGATAAAATGTGCTTATCAGGACTTTTTAGTGAAAATGGTTATTAGTGTGAGAATATAGTTGGATTTCTGAAATGTGACGCAGTGAAAATATGTCAACCATTTTCTCCCAGCTGTAATACCAACTTACCAAGTTAGATGGATTCAGATCTTAACAAAAAAAAAAAGGGGACCAAGTTACCAAATGGTTCCGTATTGTGAGGATTCATTAGAATTGACTAGTTTACGTCTGTAACAACTCTCCTTTATTCAGACTTGGTACTGGCAATGCGAGCAAATTCTCACAGGCAGAGTAAAAAGATCCATGTAGGCGATACCAGTTAGTTGTGGTAAAGGTTTAGTTCTCTAGGAGTCTTTTAGTCATGTTAGATATTTATGTTAGTAGAAAATATAGAGATCTCTAGTGTTTGATAGTCCAAATCTTAAAATATTGGATCGATATGATTCTAAATGGAGTGAATGGCTAGTGATTATTCCTACAGCCAACCCAACTAGGTTGGTAATAGTGATAGTAGTTGTTGCATTTTCAAGTGATCTGCTGGTGCAAACCCTCTGTGTTTCAGCTTTTCGCTCCTGCTGCATCTCTTTGTCGATAAGAGCATTATGAGGTTCGTCTTACAAGGGCTTAAGTGAACTACACTGACTGTTCTAATGCCTTGAGAGTTGTTGATTATGGTGATTAGAGGAAGGATAGTAAGAGTTGGTGGACCAGGTTTTGGGAAATTATTTGAACTGAGTTGCAAGAAATTAATGCCTTTTGGCTGTTAAATTGCTTATTTTGATGTGAAAAGCTCTAGTGTTTTTTTAACTTTCATAACTTAGTATTGGCTTTCTTATTTAGATAACAAACTTGCCACTGTTTTTATTTTTTCTTTCTTTTCCTGTTGGAGATGAGAAGGTGGCAGGTAGTTGATTCATGAATCTAGGCAATATCTCAGATCTGGTAACAGATAAAGATGATATTCCGGGCATCACTAGGAAACTTCCTTAGCAAGTTTGAAGTTTCACCTGTGTTTTCTCTCTGTGAAATCTCACAACTGATATTCGGTCCTCTGCTCCGTTTCCTTTGTGATCTCCATCTTTTCAGAGCTGCTTTTACTGAGATGAAAACATCAAAGACATCTATTCTGGGTAAAGCTGACACTGTTTTGTGCTTATGATTTGTGTGCGCAGGAAACCATTATTTGGTGCTGCTCGTCCACGCGAAATGGTAAGTTATTAATCTTGTGAATGCAAAAGAAAAGTAATATTTGCCAAAGATAATGTTTCTTCTTCTGCTGCTGATGAAAAGAAACATATGTTTGTTTTACACCTCAATGTCTTTTAGAATTGCTTGATGAAAAGATTAACTAAGATTGTACTACTGTCCTCTTCCAATTTTTGGTTCCCTAATGTTTGAGGTTTTCTCATTTCTGTTAATCCTACTGTCAATTATGGGTGGTCGCCACCAGGTTCTGAAGGATCGTGGGATTGATGATGTTACGCCTAATCATGATCTTCATCAACCTCATCCAAGGTAGTAAACCAGTTGATTCTGCAATCTCTTTCTATGACTCAGAAGTTTTCTCGCTTGACAAACTAAGTGGTAATTCTCTGAAGGAGCAAACAACATGCTGGCAAAGCAGAGTCAGTTATGCATGCGACCAGGCATAATGAGAAAGTAGAGAGTATCCCCATTGACCATAGGATGGCGAAGAATGCAGATAGGCGAGATCACAGGACAGATGTCGAGAAAGGAGATGGACAGAGGAGGAATTGGAGAAACGAGAACTGGAGGAACACCAAGGAGATTGAAAGGCACCACCACCATCAGCCGCAGCAACATGCACAGGAGAGGCCGCCCTCACCAGAAACCTGGCGCAAGCCTGTTGAACCACCAAAACCTGCTTCTGTCGATGCAGCTGGTGTACGATATGGAAAAGCAGCCTCTGCGGTCGAGCTTGCTACAGCCTTCTCAAGATCGGTCTCTGATCCAGCAACAACTGATCGTTTTTCTAGCCAGAAAGGTCTTCCTAATCGGGGTCAAATCCCTTTTTCTCGGTTGACAGGCCCTCCACAGAGGCCTCAGATTAACGGGTACTAAGCACCAGGAGATTATCTATACACTAGCAAATGAAATGTCTTATTATTGCAATTGCCTAGATGGATGCAACGGAGATTTGTTTGCAGCGGGAATGCCAAGATGGAGATTATAATTGTTCTCCGTGCCACAGGCTAGCAACAAAATATATGCTCTTGCAGCTGAAAATCTAGAACCTGATTCTTCTCCCTTTAAACCTAACGCCTTCAACCTTGGGAAATCCATTTCTTTTTCTTTTATATCTTCTTAGTTTGATAATAATCATCGGGGATGATGTTTGTTCCCTTTATAGATTATTTGTTGCTCAGAATGAATTTCTGATTGAAGCCTTGATGGCAGTAACTAATGATGTATGCTTTGGAGGTGTTTTACATTTCATGGCTAATGCCATCTTTCATTTGATAGATGGTGTAGGCGTGTAGTGTAGAAACAGAATCGCTCTAGCCTCTATGGATTGAGCTTCTGCAGATATGTCTTGGCAGTATCACAATACATTCTCACATAGCCCCTTTAGATGAATTTGGTTTAAAGACGCGGATATGAAGTTAGTTATAATTTTGCCTCAAGGTTTTGGGGTGACATGCACACCGCTTAGTAGTATAGTGTGTGATGTGAAGGTAAGTGCATGTTACAAGTCCATAATTGCAGACAATAGTATGGTGGGTTCACATTACCCCTGGTAAATTGCAGAAGCCTAGGAACAAATCCCTTATCTTAATGATGCTATCGCTAGGCATGCATCAGGGAGCATTTTATTGACATCAAATCAACTCATAATTTTGTTGGCTTTTGAGTCTACTCAGCAATGGCGGATATTGCATTAGGCGAGAACATTGATTATGTAATTGCTCTGACTTTTTCTCGAATAGTTATAGTAATAGTAATAATTGCACTCCTGGTTTCTCTATTATAAACTAAAAGACACAAATATATTTCAATCATTGGTTGAATTATCATGACACTGATGAGGTTCCACAGTAGCACACGAACTTTTCACTAAGACATGAAGAGAGTAACTAGCAAAAGGAGATTAAAACACGAAGGTCATCGCTGATAGTGCCACAATACTTGTCTGGAACGGAGCTTGTACCCTAGAACAAGGCAAAATTACATGTCAAGTATTAATCAATGGTTGCGATACAGAATAAATACCAAAACTCATTCTGGTTAAGCATGTTTAACAAACACAAATTCAGGATCTAGAGTTAATGATTTCTGAATGACTCTGATCTTATTACGTTGGAAGGTATATATAGTTTGAGCCAATAACAACAAATTCAGTTGAATTCATAAAACTTATCCCAGATTCGCCTCTAGTATAAAGCATTGATTATTTCAGGATAACGTAAAATAATTGTTTACCTGAGATCATGGTAATAACCACAAGCTTGAGAATTGGTTTTTGGTCTAACGTCTTTCATCTTCTTGGTGGTGGCTTTGATCCCTTCTTGTGCTTTGTTGGTAGAGGAAGTAGTATTTTCAGAAATGGTGTATAGAGATGGCTGCCACAGTCCCTTTGACGATGAATTTCTACGAGCTAATTTGCGGCCCTTGGTTGTGTTTTCCTCTATACATGTCACTTGAACAAGAGTACATGCCTCCATTTTGTGACTATTTTCACTAACAGAACCACTATAACACGACAGAAAATCAGCTAAGAACTTCATAGTTCTTCAACTTTAGTTTCTTGTCCTATGGTGGGCTTTCTTTCTTCTAGTGCTCTTGAATGTTTATAATAATTTAGAAGACAACTATTTAGGTCAATTTGTACATGACTTTATGCTGCAAGTGAGGCGTGATGATAGTGAAATGCCACCTTTTTAATGATATAGATGACAAATAATTGGTGATAAAATAAAGATATGGTGGATTGCATTTAATGATAAGATTATCAAAATCCAAATGCATGTCAAATGCGTGAAGCTAAACTTTCTCTTTTCTTAAGTATCAACTTTTCTCGACTATCTTTAACAAGCACAAATATTGGGTAGCTCTGTCCACCAAGGCTTAGGCATTTGAAAAGAAATCATCAATATACTCCGATATTTTTCCTCTTTACTATAGTTTGAGAGCAACTTGTTTTTTCAGAGTCTGCGACTGACCTTCACAGTCCTGGGAGGGTTTACCTTAAAACCAAATGCTAAACCTGAGGTCACTGAGAAAGAAACAATTGAAAATTTTGGTCATAAATAGTCTACTCCAATTTAGCTCCTCTGCCCTATCTACTCCTTTGTTTTTTCTAATAGATATTCTAATTGAGCTTAGATGTTAATTAAGGAAAACCAATGGAATCGTTTGGTTTCTCTGATGTCATGATTCAAAACACAGTAAGCGAATTTTGGTTTAGTTAAGTTTATTTTTACTAGAACTCTTATTAAATTATTAATTGATTGGCATCATGGATATGCCGGATTAATCATTTAATACTTGAAATTCGATATGTTAATTGCAACTAGATTCAGCTTTTGCAAAATCTACCATTTGTATTTTTCTGCTTTTTAAAAAGTGTGCATGCATTCCACACATAAAAATTTGTCTTTATCCTCGTGTTTCTCTCTCGCTTCTTCTTCATTTTCATTTTCCTTTTGGTGTCCGTTAGTATTGTCACATGAGATACTTGGCAGTTCTCGCATTATTATTTACTGTGGAACTATTTGAAGATTTATTTTCTTAATTCTATTTGGCTTGGGGCTAGACAAGCGGAGACAAAGTTTTCATTAAGGGGTTCAAATAAAGAAAAAGTTATAAAATTAAAAGAGGTTGTACGAGTGAGAATTTAACTAGTGATCTCACAAAGTTTTTGAATCCTTTGACCATTGAGCTATGCTTTTGGGCTATGTCAAGGATATTCAAAACATAATATATAGAGATAAAAACATATTTTGTCTTATATATACGGTGTAATTTTTCGGCAAAAGAAATTCGAGTGAACACCCTTCCACCCCTTAAATCCGCCACGGCCGATCAGTAAAGAGAAAGTAACTAGAAGAATTTGATGAGAATAGAACCTAAGAATCAAACTATCATTCTTTTGGCTTTTTGCTTCAATTTTTTTCTCTGATTTATCCCTTGAGAACACTATATTTTATTATTTTTATAAAAGAAATTTTTACACCTACCAAATGTATATATGACTGAACCTTAGCTTGTAACAATAACATAACGTCAGCTCAAAAACTTATAGCTTTCTCTGATAGGGACTTGCTTCTTTAGGCTCCACCCAATTTATATAAGGTCTTGCTCGCGTTCTCTCAATGTAACTTCACAAACTTATAAAAATATAAGTTAGTTATTTTGGAACATTATATATAATACCTTAAATCATGATTATGAACCTATTATAGGTAGTTAGGCAATCTGCAAAAAAAATTGGATAGTATATGTATGCTTTTGTCAAAACTTCGAGGAAAGCTCACTTGTAGGTGCTGTCAAGCTGCGACAATTTCACTTCATATCAAAGAGGAATTCCTAAATTAACCTTAAAAGGACCCAAAAATTTCACAAGCTACCTGTATCAACTAACAACAAAATTGACCAGAGCAAAAGGCGATTACCGAATTACTTCTTTTTTTAATTTGCAGTACTTTCCCTGCAAGTGAATGAAGTTCTGTAGTCAAACTAGTTCTATTATGGTGGGATCTAATTTGCATTAAAGGAAATTATCTCAAAGTCAGATTATCCCACTATCCAAAATTAGCGGCAAAAAGTGGAGAACATCATCAACTGCTACGTACCAAGGACGTAAATAGTGGAGGATGACAATAATTCTTGAGAATATAACCTTCTTCTTTTTGGTATTTGAGAATATAACTTACTTCCTTGGCCAAAACAAAATCTTACTTCCTCGTTTAAAAAAGAATGACAATATCTGGAATGCCAAAGTCAGCCCATCTAGTACTTTTTTTAGTTGTTATTGTGGTGAATTTGGAATTCAATTTTAATTTTTAATTTTAGTTTTTCATAAAAAATGCTATAGATCAATAACTTAATTTTAATGTTAAAATTTTGAAAAAAATCATAGTGAAAGAATAAATTTTAACTTCTCAAATAGTAATAATATCATTCTTTATAGAATAAGATAGTTCTAAAATGCAAATGAACTCCCATTTTTGCCCTTAATTTTCAGGATTATCTTAATACTGTAGTTTTTATCGTAGCCCTAAATTATTTTGGATGCTTCTAATTTCCTAGAATTTTCTATGCTCTCATTGACATAGCATAGTTTACAAATGTCGAGAAACCTCCTTAATAAACTACATGGTTCTAAAACTGGAGTTTATCAGTTTGAAATCAATGTTTGGAAATTCTTTCATCCTCCATCTCTCAGCATTTTGCTTTTTCCCTGTGAATATCATTCTAGAGCTAAGACAGCCTAGTTAATGGTTTCTCTTAAAATTCATTTCCCTGTCTTTTAGCTGTTGGAGCCATCCTTTGACTATGGAAAATTGTTGCCTTCTTGAGGTAGATGTCAATGGCCAAGAATTATTTTTGGTGGACAAGGTAACCTGATAAATATACATTTTACTACAATATCCTGTTTCCTATTGACAAACTTTTGTCATTGTCATTGAATTTTATTAAATCCAAGTTTTGTGTTTAGTACACTTTTGTCATTTCCTTTGAGAAAAATGCAGCCTTCAAATATCTGGACTAACCATCTTGTATTAATGCTTTTTAATCTTCTGCAGACTATTCTTGTATCTCTCTCAGGGGGATTAAGAAAATTATTCAGTAAGTTGACAGGGAAAACAAGAAGGCTGAAATTAATTTTCGACAAATTTCCAGGAGGTGCTGAGTGTTTTGAACTCATTGCTAAGTTTTGCTATAATGGTGGTAGGATAAAGATTACTCCTTTTAACATGTTTCAACTGCATTGTGCTGCCAATTACCTGGAAATGAATCAAGAAATGCAGGGCAAACCAAATTTGGTCGAGCAAACGAGTTCCTATTTTCAGAAGATTCATTACATGACATGGTCTGAGTTAATAACTGGATTAGAAAAGTGCCAACAACTCCTTTCTTTCTTGCCATCTTCATCTATACTTCAAGAGTTCTTGGATTGTGTTGTTGGAAGGCTTGAATTTCATAACATTTCTAGCCCATGTGCTTCTTCTACCAACAATTCGTCAATGCAGTTTTCAGGGGATATTAGTACAGAAAGCAAGGGAATTTACAGTTCTCAAACAACCTGGTGGTTTGCAGATCTTGGATTCTTGAACCTTAATATGTTCAAGAAGATTATAGAGACAATGATATCTAATAAACTGGATCATTCTGTGATCTCTTCATTCCTGTTTTATTACAAAAGAGTGAAATGTCCCACTGCTTCATCAGCTCAGAAATGCAGAATAATTGAGACAATAATCAAGTTCCTTTCTTCTCTTGATGGGAGTTTTATCTCTATTAGAGGTCTATTTGACATTCTACAGGCATCTTTTACCTTGAAAATGAGCAAATGTTCAAAGGGGAAGTTAGAACATTTGATTGGTTCCCAGTTAGATAGAGCTAAACTGGATGATTTGCTTTTTCCTTCTCCAGCAGGGGAAAGAAGTGCTTATAATGTAAATTTAATTCTGAGGTTGCTTGACATATTCCTCTCCAATAGCCACGAAAAATTATTGATGTATCAACTGAAGAAAGTTGCTGAGTTAATTGATCTATATATCATGGAAGTTGCACCTGATCCTTGTCTTAAACCTTCCAAGTTTTTGGCATTGGTAGCAGCACTGCCTGATATTGCAAGAGAATCATATGACACAATTTATCTTGCCCTGGATATGTACCTCAAGGTAAGACATTGTTCAGTAATGTTTTCACTCTTAAACTGGATTGATGTTCTCAAAAATCAATTCTAATTTGTTGTCTTTGTGTTGCATAAATCTTTAGACTTCTCACACTAAACTTGGAATATTGTAAAAATGAACTAATGTTTCATTTTGTGATGTAACTTATATATACTGCCATACTGACACTATAACTTAACTTGATATAGTAGGCTACTTACTACTTATTGTAGGTTACAAATAAATATTTTTTAAGCTACAAGCTTGCTATCACGTACCTTTTAATTAAGTGATATGTTTTTGTGTAAATATTTTTTATACCGTTGATGCATAAAATTAAATTAGCTCCTGAAACAGGTACATAAATATTGTTTGTCTGAAGAAGAAAAGATAAAGATGTGTGGTGTCCTGAGCTATGAGAAGATCTCTGAAGAAATTCTCAATGACCTTGCTCAAAATGCAAGCTTTCCAGCTTGTGCATTGGTCACTGCACAAGTCACTCAGCAGAACAGGCTCAGTTATTCATTCACAAGACATATGTGATCATCATTAGAATCAATGTGGTCTTTGAAACGCAATTAGCAGTGGCAATGTATATACCAAGTCTTGAAAGGTTTAACGTTATTCGCTAGGAAAATCAAGTTTTGTTAGCATACAATTAATCTTTTGACTTGCAGCAAGGTGCATCACATTTTCGTTTTATCTTCCAGGTGAAAAGAACAACATTATCAATCAAAGCTCCCTTAACGAATATATACATTACATACATATATACTTTATAAAAAAGACTATATAAAGAGTTTGAGCTTAATATAATGAGTGTACACATATACAGACTGCTGATAATATGTGAATTTTCTCTGATTATAAGGACCTTTAAACTTGACGTTTTTACAAGATTTTAAACATGCTTGTAGGTGGCATTAGAGTTAAGCTTGCTTACAATGGTACAGGAGAATCAAATTAAACCCCACTTCCCCCGGCCAATTGCCATTTTGTACGAAATACTTTTTGGCTAAAACAATCCAAAGATACTCTTAACATAGTGGCAAAGGCACTAAGCCGAGCCCTAGGGGCGGCTCGAAGAATTTTGTGGCCTAAAGCCAGGGGCCTTAATTTTTTTCAAATTTTTTTTTTAAAAATTAAAGTCTATTTTTTTATTTTTTTTAGATGCAAAGTTATTAATAATTTTTTTATAATCAATTTTTTTCTACTAATTCTTTTATTAATAATTTTTTTATAATCAATTTTTTTCTACTAATTCTTACTCAATTGACGATATAGCTAATCCATTTGGCATCTCTTCAGACATCATTGAGCTTAGTTATGTTTTCTCAATTTTAATTTCGAAAAACTTATTTCTGCTGAAATAACGGTAATATCTATACGCAGTATAGACATTTGGGAAAGAATCAGATCTTTTTATTTGATTTAGTATATCGAACTGTTATCATCTAATTTTATTATTTTCCTTAACACTTTTAATTCAGAAAATAAATATGAACCATCAATATTGAATTGATTATTATGCTTCCAGGAACACCCAAGATTAAGGAAGTATTTTTCCAAATTTCCATCATCTAGTGATCTCAGATTTTAACGCTAAATGGAAACAAAAATTATTTTCACATGCTTCGAATTGTTCAAATCTATTTTGAAGTAAAAAAATAATTTTATCAACTCTGTATAAAAAGTAATTAACTCTGAAGGATTATTCGAGAGATTTTGAGACTTCAATATCAATATTCTCATCAAATTGTTTTTCTATATATCACACGTTTCTTATGAAGTTCGGGTTTAATTTTCATTTCAGATGCAATTTCCTTGGTAGAAATCATACCAGTTGAAAATCGATTTCCCTTTAATCTTTTAAGATCACAAGCTTTAAAAGTGAAATCTAAGGAATATATAATATATTAGATGTAACAAAAAATGGGGCTCCTACAAATGTAGGGCATAAAGCAGCATCTCCATGGTCCCGCCAAACCATTGGCTCTGATATCAGTTGTTGGCGACCCAAAGGTTCTCTTAACATGGTGTACATGCGATATCATCCGCTTTGGCCTCACACTATAAAAATATACAACTCTTTATAAGTAGCTTTTTTTTCTTTTCTACTATTCATGTGGGACTTTGTGGACAAACCTAACAAACACTCCATACTATTCAAACGTACATTTCGAGAGAAAAAAATAAATAAGAAAAGTGAGTTTCTCAAGTTTTCATGAAGCTTTTCTTTGACAGTTCGACCTCTACTAATATAGAGGAGTAACAAACATCTGAAGAAAAAGAGGAAAAAAACAGTTATCGACTTATAGGATTTTTGTCTTTTTATCCTTGTCTTTGTCTAATATTGGAGCCAAAGAAGTTCATTAATTTATTAAATGGATGTTTCTGAAGAATATTTAGAGAGAGTATCGAGCCAAGACCTTTTCTAATACAGAATCTCCCAGCGAGTAATGCGGCTTGTTACAAGCACATTTGTGGGGCTCGCCAACACAATTAATGCCCTCATTGTTATTTGTATACATGTGTTACAGTTTCTATGTGTGGAAAGTTTCATTGTAATTGTATACACCTCCATACCTCTGGCTCTTTACTCGATCCATTTTTCCTTTCAAGAATTTGAGAAACAAAACTCACTATACACTGGTATAAAGACGATATCCTTTTTACTTAATCTGTTTAGTGTAGGCATCAACAATTGATCTTCCTAAACTGGTTTTGGAGCATAATTAATTTAACTATTAATACTAAAATACATTGACATAGTCTTGCTTGTTTAATAATTTCTGTCTCAACAAAATGAAACTATCTCACTACAGAGGTTTCTGTATATAAAAACACTTACTCCCTCCGCCTCACAATAAGTGACCAATTTGCTTTTTAATTTTGGTCCAAAATAAGTGTCCATTTATATAATCAAGACAAAATTCAATTTATTTTTTAAAATTACCCTAATGTACGTATCCCTAAAAAGTCATTTACTCCTCACATTTGACAAGAAAAATAAGTGTTACTCTAACTATTAAATGAAAGCAGAACTTCAAAAAATAAAACTCTAGGTGAAGCAAACATTCTTGAAATGAAGCAAAGAATGCATCTTGGTTTGGCTTTGGAAGTTTCGAACGACAAACATCTTTGAATGTTGTGATTACCTTTTTAGGCTTCCCATATGTTGAACTCAGTGTGCATTTATTAGTCAACAAACTGAAAAGCCTTTTGGTATTACTCTCTCTCATTCACAATAAGTGTCTAATTTGCTTTTATCACGCCTATTAAAAAAATACTAAATTCTATACAAAAATATCTGCTATGACTAAACTACCCTAATTAAACATTTAATATAAGGAGTAAGAAAACTTTTTAGGGATATGTACATAGGAATTATTTTGTAAAAACAAATTAAATTCTTTCTTGATTACATAACTATACACTTATTTTGAACCAAAATAAAAAAGCAAATTAGACACTTATTGTAAACCGGAGGAAGTAGTAACTATTAAGTCCTCCCCACCCCCACCC